>NW_022983906.1:0-248898 GCF_010724455.1 Aspergillus lentulus | reverse complement strand
AAAAAAAAAAAAAAAAAAAAAAAAAAAAAAAAAAAAAAAAAAAAAAAAAAAATTAAAGAGTTTCTACGCGCGTCTATACACTGGATAGGTTGTGTTAACCATGCTCGCGAATGAAATACAGATAGGATGGGCTTTGTGACAATGTAGTATCTTCTGGAAGGTGCTACCTGTAAATCAAGTCTCTGATATATTGAGCTCCCTCCTTAAAGCAGCAGGGAAAATCACCATTTGCGACAGTACAGGAGTTATTCCCATAGCGGGCATTTATCGATGGGAGAGCTCAAGTGCAGGTACCACAGGTTCGTTTTCTTGGTGTGGTCGTGCGCCTCCAGGGAGGGGATGACTTTCGCATGCTTCTTCCCACAAAGAATCCTCAAAGACATCATCGAAGACAAGCTGTCATTCAAAGGCAACTGAAACCAATCGAAAGGTCCCCCGTATTACACAGGTTTTGTGATACACCCATCGACTCCAGTGTTGTTGTTTGTTGTGCCTGTTCCGTGCTGAGAGATAAAATTATCCGCGGAGTTCACCTGTTGAGCCACATAGAGGAGCTTCGCTGCAACCAAGTTGGGTAAACATGCATTTGATTGGATCGTACTCGATTGACTTAATGGCTTTAATTGCGCGACCGCTGCACTTATTCGTCGAGTTCATCTGATTCAGGAAGCCAAGGTTGAGGTTATAAAGGTGTCTTGTTCGGTGCGACAGTCTTTCATCATTCGAGTTGGCGCTGAGAAGATGCATAAGAGACGAAAACGTCAAACTGTTGACAGTAAATGGCGACAGTGTCTCCTAGATCGTAGTCACCCAAATCAGATACTTTACCAGAAAAAACTGGGAAGTAAACTTAAACAAAGATCTGTTTTCCTATGATATAGTGAAAGAAATAAGAGTCGTAGGTTGTTCAGACAAACAGAACACTCACAAGGGGGTAGAAATTTCTATACGCATTGATTATAGACGTAATGCGAAGAACCGAAAACGTGGCTGACTGGAGATGCACCATTCGTGGGCTCTTTGAGTCTTGTAAGCTGTGAATTGATGGAACAACCTGGATAAGTGGATGATGAAGCATAATTTTCAGGGTATGATAAAGTAAAGCTCATATATATAAGCTTTCCATCATTCAGCTGCTGTGCATGTCTGTGCATGTCTAGGGCCACTTACTTGAATTAGTATACAGGTGGACTGAGTTGCTTTGTGGCAGCGGCAGGTAGTCTGAGAGGACCAGGTAAAATTAGTGCGTAGCTGGATGTATGATAAGCAGAGATTTATAAGAATGTTTCTAGCAAGGGGGCAGGCAGGTAAAATTCTTATGCATTCTTGTTCATTGCCATATCGCGTTATATACTCACATTTCATCAAGGATTGGGCATACCATATGTATTAATTTGCACGCATATTGACATACACGAATATGACATATCAGGTGTCGGCCACAGGCGATATTCCACACTCGGAATAATGGGGACTGACGCTGGCCGCATATCACATTGCCGAACAGCACTCGGCTGGCCAAGAATCTGAGTTATATGCCTATTGAATTATCAGCCATCTGCCCATGTAACAAAGCACGGAGAAATCAGACCTTTCCAGCATCCAAGTACCAGACCACGCAATAAACCGGGCTTCCTGAAGGTCTTTTCTGCCTGGTACGGAATCATCCACTCCCGGAGACTTCGAGTGTAATCTGAGAGTCAAAGAGCGATCCCTATAGACGGTGTATTATTATAGATATAGGCCATGGGGTCTGTTTACCAATAAACTGGGAGACTGAAAATAGGCTGTCGACTGTTAACTGCCTAAGAGCAAGACGAGCTGCTGCTAAAATGAGGGGTAGACTTGGGGACTCTATTTGAGCGAGAACCAAGCGCTTTGTGTGCTGAGCGAGGGCATCGGAGGATGTGCCCTAGACTCGGAGTTGGTGTTCACTAGCATACTGCGCAGAGACAGCCAGTGCTGCAGCCAAGAGGGTTGACGTGCAGTAATTATTGACTCCGTCCTGAGACCGATCTCGCCGGAACAGAGGCTCATGGATTAGAACTGGCCAAGTATTTCGCCAGGCCCAGAGATCTTCCAGGAGCTGGGCTTGTGCGCCATGAGAGTCCTCCTGTCAGCGCATCGCTGTTCACGAAGATGTTCGCTGGACCAGGCCATCTGTCTTCTTCGTTCTGAGCCCCGGACGAGAACAGGCCGCATGCCCCACGAAGTTGGAAATCCGGCTTGAAGTTTGAAATGCCCAGAGAGATAGGGTCAAGGAGTCGCTGGCCGAGACCAAGGATCTCTGTGCAGGGCGCCGTCCCAGCCTCCTCGTCCGCGCCTGAACGCAATGCCGAAAACAGGCTACTTTCTGTAACTTCCCGCGTTGTTGCAAGTTGATGTTCTAGAAAAGCAATCCTCAAGTGAAGCGCATGGATATAGCACCTAGTAGGCGGCCCTAGAACAGTATTAGCAACAACGTTCTTATACCCGAAACACTCTCGCACCAACTTTCGCTTCTCAAGATGATAAGTGTACTCGCATTCGCGGCCCTCTCTTTCACAGACCTGGTCAGTAGGCTTTCCACGATCGCACTACCATTCGAAGGTCAGAGTCATAGCTGCCTTGCGTGTGTCTCGAGACTCACTCGGCATTTCTTCTTTCTACACAGTGTACACGGAGAGCTCTACTTAAGATATCTACCGGTTCTCACTGAGGCTCGAGGGACCAAAGTTCACGTTACATACGACAGCGTGGAAATATTGAAAACTTTCCACGTGACTGAACTTCCATCGCATCCTGCTGTATATCCTTTCCTTCCCAAGGAGCAGCTGCAAAACATCTTAGCTGTATTGGGCCAATGGACAGAAGCAGGAGATTTTAACCTTCCCGAAGAGGAAGCCTTCAACAGGCAGCGGTCCCCAGATATCAAGCTCCGCTCTATGGCTGAAATGCTGCAGGAAGCTTGGGGAGCTGTGACCATTTAGGGAATGGAATGTGGATCGCATGTCAATCAAACTTCAAAAGACTCGACACTGGCTAGCACAAAAGCTGCTGTCTACAGGATTGATGCCAATGGATCTAGTCGGCCTTAGAATATTTATCAACATAACTCAATATTTCATGTTAAAGCAGCAAGCACTCAGGGGCTCCGGGATTATTTAACCTTAAGTACGGCTGAGCAGACAGGAAGCGCTGTTTTCCACACCTTATGGTCGCATGTACCCAGCTTCAGCCTTGGTTTAATTGATATTGGAAAGGTGGCTATAGAGGGCCACCAGCCGTACGACGTAACTTTGAGGTCCCTGGAGTTCCACCGGTCCGATTCGTCCAGTTCGTCCTTTGGTTTCTTTTCTACCATTGGATTCCGAAGGATGTAGTACCATGCTGTTGCCAGCGTCCGGCCTCCTGTATCTACCGCAGCATCCCACGTCCCGATTCAATCAAGTCGGCCCTAGTTGCCGGTTAATTTGCTTGTGACTGGATGACTTAAACATAGGAATCATGACAGACAGTCTGTTGTTAGATAACTGCTGGCGTGCCTAGATTGGTCTCCGGTGGCGGTAATCGAAATACTAATACCTCAGTCCATGTATGGTGGCTGGGTATGGTGGTACACGAACTTATGGGACTGAGTGTAAATTACCCGTAATGGTACGTTCAATTGGAGTATTCTAAAAATAGGTAGTAGGCATTCTTCTGACAACAACAATATCGAATTCCCTCAAGATCACGAACTAGTTACGAACTTGATGTTATCAAGAAGACTCGATTATAGTTGCCATTATACGCCTGTTACTAGTACATGTACGGGGTAGTTAACTCTCTCAACGTCAAGCTGATCTGTCTAAAAGCCGAAACTGGTTTAGCCAACTCCGCAGGTCAGCTTGATCTTCATCCGCCCCTGGATGAATTGTGAAATTATTATTCTTGTCAGACTCAATTCACTGTTTGCATCTTCCATCATCCTTTTCTGTTACTCTGTCAACATTTTATCCCGCCTCCTCCTCGCTATTCCCATTTCGCAGTGACCTTGCGACCGGCTGATGACTCCGTCCCCTCCTCGTCCCCTTCCCCCCTGCACGCGCCATGGCGAGTGCGCGAAACAGCGTCAGCAAGAACGAATTGCTTCCCGTCTACGAGCGTCGGTCGCAACATGATGGCGACATCTCTGGATCTGTGACGAGCTTTGCCTCGACTATTGGAAATAATGCCAGCGCTGCTGTACTCGCCTACTGCCTGTCCTCCATCAGCATGACCCTGGTGAACAAGTACGTCGTTTCCGGCGCCAGCTGGAACTTGAGCTTTCTCTATCTCGCCATGCAGGTGTGTTTTTTCTTTTCCATTCGGCATCTCTCGCACAGGATGAACCCTAACTTGATAAGTCTTTCATTGGCACCGTGGCGATATTGGCCTGCAAGAAGACCGGACTCATTCAGAACCTCGCCCTATTTGACTTGAAGAAGGCCCAAACATGTAGGAGGCTTCTGCTTAGGCCCCCGTCGCATGCAAACACCGACTAATGTCAATCGCAGGGCTGCCGATATCCCTGCTGCTGGTCGGAATGATCTATACTGGCAACAAAGCGCTGCAATTCCTCTCCGTTCCCGTTTATACCATCTTCAAGAACTTGACTATCATCGTCATTGCGTACGGCGAAGTTTTCATGGTCGGAGGCGGCGTGAAGCCTCTCGCCCTGCTGTCTTTCGGCTTGATGGTGCTCAGCTCCGTCGTGGCAGCCTGGGCCGACGTCCGGAACGCGACAACCGCTACGGCAGGGGCCAGCGCTGAGTCGACAGCCGCGGCTCTGTCGGCTCTCAACGCTGGTTACGCTTGGATGGGGACGAACGTCATCTTCTCGGCATCGTACGCACTGGGCATGCGCAGGGTAATCAAGAAGACGAATTTTGACAACTGGGACGGTGCGTGTTTTGGGCTAGTAGGCCAAGCATCTTCACTGACGGCGCGCTGATTTAGTCATGTTCTACAACAATCTGCTCAGCATCCCCGTTTTGCTGGTTGCGTCCGTGCTCGCCGAAGACTGGTCTTCCGAAAACCTACAGAGGAACTTCCCTGCCGAGTCGCGACAAAGCTTGTTTATCGGAATTCTCTACTCTGGCGTGGCCGCCGTCTTTATCTCGTACTGCACGGCCTGGTGCATTCGAGCAACGTCGTCTACCACCTACGCCATGGTGGGCGCCCTAAACAAGCTTCCTCTGGCTGTTGCAGGCATCGTGTTCTTCGCAGCTCCTGTCACATTCGGGAGCGTATCTGCCATTGTCCTTGGGTTCATCAGCGGCCTCGTCTACACGAGGGCGAAGAGCACCGGTGCATAGAGGCCAACCCATCTCTGCGAGCTCCGACTGCAAACCATTTAGTGAGGCACGAGTCGCGACCAATGTACGATCTACCGTTATGTCTATAAAATCTGTAGCAGGTGCTAATAAGGTTAATGCTTGGAAAAGTGCCCAAGTTGACTCACAGGCTGTCGGACATAGACTTTTGAGGTCCCCTGAAGTTCCGCGTGTCCGATTCATCCAGCTCGTCCTTGACATCCTTCTACCACTGGATTCCGAAGGATGTAGTACAATGCTGCTGCCAGCGTGTTGCCTACTATATCTATCACAGTATCGAACGTCGCCAATTCAAGCAGGTCCGCCCCAGTTGCCTGTTATTTTATTTGTGATTGGATGGACGACTCGCACATAGGAATCATGACAGACGGTCAGTCGTTAGGTAACTGGTGGTATGGCTAGATGGTCGATGGCGGGGGTAATCAAAATACTACTCGATCTAGTCCACGTATGGTGGCTGGGCATGATTTCGGCGTACATGTAGGCTATATCAGTGGCGTGACAACGAATTTTAATTGGAGGCTTGATAGGAGACTCTTCTTTTATCCACGCCGAGCTAGAATGCACTACTAGAACCGAAAGTGCTTTCTGAACCATTCCTCAACTGTTATCAACTTGTGCTTCTCCTTGGCCCGTCCCAGGGCCAATGCAGTTTCCAGTTTCAGTGTACCAGCAGTGCCCTTCTCTGACGGCTCAGGGCCAAAGTAATGTCCCTGGTTGTTCTGTGTGAACCCAAACATCATTTTCGTGTCCTCTAACTCAGGGATCCCGTGGGTATCAAAGTCTTCCCAGGAGGGCAGCGGCTGGAAGCGGCATTTCCGTCCGCTCAGTTTCTCAAAAGCGGACACAACATGATCAAAGCTGCAAATATCACTGCAGCCGTGGATGACTTGGCCATTCCACCTAACGGGATCAAGAAAAATGCCCTGCACAATGTCCCCGAAGTCATCGGAAATGCTGATGAAGGGAATCTCCTCCTCCTCACCCCATCTGGGAGCAACAAAAGTGAGATACCCTTCGGAATCAGGCACATAGGGAAAACCGCCGAAGATGGGTGCCATGTCCTTTACCAGAAAGTTTTCTAGAAACCAGGCAGCGCAAATGAAATTGACGGTTTCAAAGCGGTGAATGCTACGGGCGTATTGCTCGATCTTGCACTTCACTGTCCGGTCTTAGTCTTACATCTCATGGGCAGAGGACGGGGCTACACACTGTCTGCGGCATTTATTTTGATCTTGCCTCCGGTAAGCTTGCAGCAGTCTGGACCAGTGCTAAAGATGAAATGACGGACTCCGGCGTGGGCTGCTGCGTCCACGATCGTCTTGCCCATGTCGAATTCCGTGGGACCATCGAGTTTGAATGCCTGCATTGAAAACTAATGAGCCTGGACCATCTAACACACCCAGTAACGACGACCATTAACATACCTTATCATCTGAATTGATATTCACAAAAGCGCCCCAGGAGCCACGGAAGGCTTCGACCATTGACTCGCTGCTGAACCCGTTTGCTTGGTGGATTTCTGCCCCGTGGGCGGCCAGTGCCTGGCTGGCAGCTGAGCTGGGGTTTCGAGTGAGAGCGCGGACCGTGAAGGATGGGTTTTTGAGGAGTGATCTGGCAACGGCGCCACTTTGGTTGCCAGTCGCTCCGAAGACTGTGATGAGGGGAGTAAAGCTGGTCATGATTGGAATCGACAGTGGATCAGGCTTTGCACAAGTGTGAGATGGATGTGGTTAAGGTCGAGAGAGATTTATCAGGAGACTGAAGGGAGGCAGGCTATGCGTGAAAGTAGCGCTGAGGTCTTTTTCTGAGTATCCTGCCTCCTAGAAACTGGCTGCAGTGGTAATCTCCTTGTATGTCTGAGTATGGAGAGTGACAAAAGCCATTCACGGTGATGGCTCATGCTATATGCAGCCGAGGCTGTATGCAGTGGAATGACATGCAAGAAGCGTGATATAATTCCTACAGTCATTATCACATGGCACTCATTTAGAGCAGCGATATATTGACACTCGCTGGGGATACAGAACAATTGAATATCAAGTAGTAATGCCCTACTGCTAAACCTAAAGCGCAGATCACACGTGTTGTGGAATCAATTTCCATGGTGAGCACATGCCCATCCCCTGCCCGATTGGCTCAGGGAGGTATCACTAGAACATAGGGGTGGCACAGTATCACTACCCTTTTTATTCACATTCCTGCGAATATAAAAGAGTAAAACAAGATATAATAAACAAGCTTGTGATAAGAGCCTACCGACGCTACTATCTGAAGATCCCACTGCTACCGTCCCGGAACGTAACTATTGCCTCAGTCTGTTTCCCGAATCCTGATGAACACTTCACTCTGAGTACTGGAGCAGCCCATCACGTCGGAGCGAGCCTACAGTCTCCTTGCGATTAGGTTCCAGATTCGATAACCTTTGCTTATGGAGACAACATTGTCCTAATTGAAGCGCACTAGGTATGGATATATACATGATAAACCAGTACTATCAGGACCATACTAATGGCCTTCAGTCAATTCGAAACTACAAGTGGGTTGATATTTCGCCTCCTAATACGTCTGGCATGCAATACCTCTGTGCGACGGATTGCACATGCTTTCTGAACCAAACCGAGCTTGATCTTCTACCCCTATATAGGAAGGGACCGATGATTCCACAAGCAGGTCGAGAGTCACACAGCACCTTCCTACGATAGCAGTGGCCGTCCGAGGAAAACCTTTCCTGTCGCGAGCTGGAAAGATGTAATGGAAGGCGTTGGGAGTTGACAGACTCAGGCGATAGCATGTAGGTTGACATCGTGGGGAGCCTCGACTTGCGCCATCCTCTTGTCTGCGTTTTTTATTTGCTTCCTCTACTCGAGCGGCGCGAGGTTTGGACCAACGCAATGTCTCGCTTGCTCATATCCATGGTTCCACCAGAGAGCTTAGCAATACGGCTTAGCAATACTAGGTGCTCACGTACCTATTCGGCGCGTCTGTACGACTATTCCTCGTACACGTTGCAAAGGATGATGCAAGGAACCCAGCATCGAAGCTGTGATTTACGTCCACCAGAAAGGCGGTGCAGATTTACCTCGGTAAGAAGCTGTCTGGCTCTCATGCGTGGGTCATGAAACGGACAGAATGAAGCCGTTCATGAACCAGAGGTTTGCCTCCAAGTCAGAGAGATGGAGGAGCTTGATTCTGTGTCTCGTTTCTTGACAGTGCTCTCTTTATTCCCATTCAGAATTGGAGAATGGTATCAATGACTCCATCAGAGTCCGAGTACGATGTGGTCATCTCTCGAGATGAAGGACTGGGCCAACTCTTCTATCAACGAATGGTCGAGGACCCCTCCGCCGTGGCGATTGTCGACGAACAAGGCCAGAGCCTGACATACGAAGCTTTGCATGAGAGGGCTATCGAGCTGGCGCAGGTTCTAACCCGGGAAGCGTTCGATGCGGAGGAACGAGTCGGCATTGTCGTCCAGCATGGACTCTGGGACGCCGTCACACAGGTGGCCACCATCTACACGGGAGGGACGTGTGTCCCTCTTGATCCTCTCTTGCCCGACCAGCAGATTATCGACCGACTGAAACGGTTAGGCACCCGGTACGTCCTCGTGGACGAGGTCAACAACAAGCGGAATCTCCCCTTTGCCTTACTGCCTGTTGAGCTGCGACGTCAACATTGCAAGTCATTCAGTACGCAGCCGTCGCATTTTCCCGTCCCAACGACCATGGCCCATTGTACACACCTGATTCATACCTCCGGAACGACCAGCGAGCCCAAAGCCGTACAGATCGCGGCCCGCTCCATCGCCCATGTGGCGCATCACACTCCCTATGAACCCGTCCGCAATTCTGACGTGGTGGGTCACGGCAATAGCACCAGCTTCGATGTGGCCTTGTTCGACATCTGGGCTGCTCTCGTCCGCGGAGCTGCGATTGGTGTGCTCAGCAAGCCCACCATTCTGGATATTCCCGCCATGGCAGCTGCTATCCGCCAGCTGGGCATCACCATCATGGCCATTACCGCGCCCCTGGTCAATCTGGCGGCAGCAACATGTCCCACAACATTTCAACCACTGCGGGTAGTCCTCATGGGCGGCGAGGCGGTTAATCTCCGCGCGATGGAGGCGATTCTCACCGCTGGGCCACCGGAACATCTCATGAACGCCTACGGGCCCACGGAATGCTGTGTCTACTGTCTCACCCATGAGATTACAAAGGATGATGTGGAGGCAGGCAAAGTCAGCATTGGCAAGCCCATCGGCCGCAATGTCTGCTGCGTGTGCGACGAGGAGGGTCGTCGCGTCCCCGACGGCGAACAGGGCGAGTTGCTGGTGGGCGGGCCCGGCGTGTCGCCGGGATATGTCAACCAGTCTGACAAGAGCACCAAGACCTTCATCTATGTTGCCGGGATGGCCGATCCCAGGACCGGTGAGCCGTACCGGATGTATCGCACTGGGGATATGGTGCGGCTTCGTCGCGACGGACAACATGACTTTCTGGGTCGTCAGGATCACCAGGTCAAGGTCCGCGGATACCGGGTCGAGCTGGCGGCGGTTGATGCCGCACTGATGAAAACTGGCCACTTCTCCGAGGGGCTTGCTATGCGAATAGACTCGAAGGAGGACGGGGCAGGTGCGACGCTGGTGGCCTTTGTTGCCCTTCAGGCCAACGCTAGGCACAATGCCGTGGCGGTCGCGACAAAGAAGCTTCGTGCGACATTGCCGGAGTACATGGTGCCGCATATTGAGGTCATCCCAAGAATGCCGCTGAATGCACACGCAAAAGTGGATCGCAGGAAGCTCGAGGAGATGTATCACCAGCGCCGCGAGAAGCATCTTTGCGCTCTCCATGGGAAGGCCAGGGATATGAGTACTCGTGACCACCTCGCCCATCTCTGGGCCACCATACTGGCCACCCCCGTTCCTGAATATGCAGACGGCGACGACTTTTTCGCCCTCGGCGGCACCTCCCTTCAAGCCTCATTGCTCATCAGTCGCATCCGGCAGCAATTCCGCACCGGGATATCTCTTCTCACGCTTTATGATCACTCGACACTGGGTCAGCTTGCCTCGGTCATCGACCGCCACTGGGGAACTACCATGGCAACTGTGCGCAATGAGCGCTCCCTCTGGCTTGCAGACACCAAACTGGCAGATGGCCTTCAGCTCCCGCTCGGGCCGGCCATTGACTGGCGCCGGAAAACCGAAGGCCGCGTGTTCATGACCGGCGCCACCGGGTTCGTCGGTTCGTTCTTGCTAGCCGAGCTGCTAAAGATGCCTGACGTGCATCAGGTAGGCTGCCTGGTGCGCGCCATTGATACCGCCACTGGCCTACAGCGCCTGCAAGACAGCCTACGCAAATACAACCTCTGGCACGGCACGTTCCAGTCCAAGCTTCTCCCTCACTGCGGCTCGTTAGAAAACCACTGGCTCGGCCTTGGCGAGCAGCGCTTCCGCGAGATTGCCAACTGGGCCAGTGTCATCTTCCACCTCGGCGCGCGTGTCAATTACACCCAGCCCTACTCCCTCCACCGTCCGGCCAACATTCTCGGCACGCTCAATGTCGTCCGTCTGGCCGCCACCGGCCGCCTTAAGGGTCTCCACTACTGTTCCAGCATCTCCTGCTACGGTCCCACCGGGTTCGTGACTGGCGCAAAGATCATCTACGAAGACTCGCCTCTCCTCCCGCATCTGGACGCCCTCCCCTACGACCACGGCTACGCGCAGAGCCAATGGGCCGCCGACCAACTCCTCCAACGCCTCGTGGGCCGCGGATTCCCCATCGCTGTGTACCGCCCCGGCTTCGTGACAGGCGATTACCGGACGGGAGCCTGCAACCCGGACGATTTCTTCAGCCGGTTGATCCGCGCCAGTCTCGACCTGGGGGCGTACCCGGCCCTCCCCAACCAGCGCAAGGAGTTCGTCCCGGTGGACTACGCCGTCACCGCCATGCTGCACATCTCCTCCAGCATGTCATCTCTCGGCCATGCCTTCCATCTCCTGCCGGAGCGGTCAGGGTCCGTCGACATGGACGCGGTGATGGAGTTGCTGGGCCAGGCGCGGGGCGTGATGCTGCAGCGAGTCAGCTACAGTGAGTGGATTGAGCGGCTCTCGGCGAGCGCGCATGCGAGTCTCCAGCCGTTACTTCCTATGCTGGCGGAGAAGGTGCACAAGGGCCTTACTCGGTGGGAATTATACGAGAATATGCCTACGTACGACGATACCAACACGAGGCAGGCGTTGAAGACATATCCGGGGGGACTGCAGTGTCCGCCTTTTGACTGTGCATTGATGAAGAAGTATCTTGATTCTTTGTTTGTTTGTTAGTACATTGTTACAGTTTGCGATTGGTCTTACACGAATCTGGTGTTGGTTAGGATGGAATACGTTGTTGGGTAATATGCTCCTGAGCTAGTTGAAGATATATTCCAACACCGCCGGTGTTGTAGTGTTCCATGAGCAAGGGAAGCAAGAGTAGTATTCCAGAGCTTCCAGTTACTCGATTGATTGAGTCCTTACTCCGTTTGAGCACCGGGCTAGACCATGCCGGAGGGTCCTAGCGAGAAGAGACTTTCTAACTCACGGCGGCCTGTGACTCTTTGCAAACTAGCACTGCCAGCGTACATTTCTCGTATCCGAATAAACTGGGCTGGACATGCTGAATACGCGAGGATAAGATTCAAAACTACATTGGAAATGACTCGAATCTCATGCAATGTGTTTGGAACTTTACCATCCCAGGGTATTCCTCGTCGCCAGCAAGATAATCACTTCCTGGGGTCGTTCAGTAGGCGTCATTTGCCCCATAGACATCCTCTTCGCGAATTAGAGAAGGCGAGGAAAACTCTCCGTCGACTGACAATTCCGTGGAATGGACAAGCGACGCCCGATCGAGGTTCGACGGAACATAACTAGCCGCGGACAGGGACAGTAATCTGTATGATCCAGGAAAGTATGGAGTTGATGGTCAGTATAGCGTTTAGAAGAACAATACTGGTCAATGATATGTAGTAAGGGATAGATATCGAGTTACGGAGCTCCTTTAAAGACAATCCAAGTTCAATTCACAGATGCCAAAAGGCGCCTCTCCCCCAGCGCGGCTGGAGCTGCGTGGGAGCTGAAAAGACCGCCTCTCTGTACAGTCGCGGGGTAACCCAGGCGGATCTCACAGATGCACGAGTACGTCAGTTAACGCCTCAGCACTTGCGGTGGGTATTGATCAGTCTTGATAGGAGCATTTCGATCAAGGCTCGGCACTCGACACCAAGTGGCGCAACAGATGGCCCAGCGAGGATGCCTTGCCTGGCTTCATTCTTTCATGGAGCGATTCTGCATCTGCATACAGAAGTGTGTTCTCATGCCGGTATGGTGTGCGCAGTCTGGAAATCAGCCTCGAACTTTCCGGAGGATCACTAGTGTCCCAGTACCGCGGGGATGCGAGCGAGAGGCGACTGAACAATTACCCTGAGGGCTTTCCCCATCGCGTCGAGGGGCGTCATGCCTGCGGCCCAGGACTATCATGTCCGACTGGGAATCAACCTCTCGATTCATCTCTTGGTGCAGATATGAATCTGTGGAGTGAATGCAGATGGTTCATAGCCTCGACAAACCGCCTGGACCCGCTCCGTACTCTGCGCGGATCGAACTGTAGCGGTGATGTCGAAAATAAAGCCTTATGAAACGGCATTCGACGAACCCGCTGAGCAACGCTCTGCCGAGTTTTCCAAGGTTCGCAAAGTGAGACGGGCTCCCATTTCTGCTATGTGCGGAATGCATGAAGGACGTACAAGGATGGCAATTCGGGGTCCGTCGTAAATCAGCGTCCACCGGGGCAATCATTCTTGAGAGTGCCATTCTAGCGAGTTAGTCGTTGAGCTTCAGACAGGAGTAGGTCTTCTGGATATATCTAGATCTTGAGCTTCCCTTTGAGAGAATGGCCGTTGATGTGGTCCCAGCAGGGAGGGAGGGGATTCTCCAATCAACGCGACACTACGAGATGCAAGCCTTGCATAAGCGCTTCAATCACGCCACTAAAAATGGCCAGATGGAGTGAAATCGACGCTAATTTGCCTGAACTAGTGGCGCAGGAGACTGAGCGGGTCGATGACTTGCATTTTCGAAACCGGTTGAGTCGTAGAGTCGTACAGTGGGGTATTGTGAGCATTTGACCACTAAAATAAGGCGAATTTCTTTTTTATCTGACCGATGGCTCGATATCAATTGATTATTTCACAATATTCAGTCAAAACGTCTTGTGGTCGCGAGTGTTAAGGTTCTATTAGATATGTCGGTGTTTGGTATGAAAGGTGTGGTAATATATATTCGCGATTATAGACAAAATCGACCTTCAGCTATCTCACCATTCACTCAACTTCCCAGATATGAAATTTATCTTTTGGCATAAGTTAGAATAATTTACTTTTCTGTAAGCATGCTGGAGTACCCACGAAGGCCGACTCTAGTAACTTTAGACAGGGGTATATAATAACAACGTTTAACCACTGGAATCGTAACTCAAGGCTGGATAGTTAGTGTGGCTGTAGTGATCATGGTAAGACGGTTACATTAGCTTAATAATACACTCCTCCAGGGGTCCATTTCGCCGTCGCCAGGTTGCTTGAAGAGCAGGGCTAATACAGGCATATAAGGTAGCTATCGACAATGCTCGGGAACACCGCAAGGTAAACTCTCGTGCTTGGTCGCCGCCATATTGAGCAACTTTCGATGGTGGAATCCTGAAATATGCCGTTGCAACCAATGGAATCCATGAATATAGTGATCAACTCAAATCTTTCCTTTCGTGTCCAAAGCGGGAAGACGGCCTGCAGACTGCCATTGGGGCCGCCGGCGTCGTCTTAGCAGCCTGTTCTTGAAAAGTCTGCTAGTCCTACTGATCAGTCTCTAGCGGATAGACGGATAGAGCAACGTGCGACATGTACAGTGGTCATGAACACACTGCCCCCGCGTGTCAGAGATACGGAGAGTTACCGACGCTGCGAAAATTTAGAACTGTCAACCAGATTATGCCTATCGTTTCTACTATGTAAGAAATGGTCGTCTAGACACTTCTTTGGCGCAGTGGTTTAATGGCTGATAAGAGGACACTCCGTACAACCGGAATTTCTCCACTCGTATCGTCGATTTAGACGGCCATGATCGCACCTATGCATGATGACCAGGTTCTGGGGATCTTGAACCGGTAGTGTGGCTTTTCCTCCGCTGATTGTCTCTCTACTGTTTACCACCGCTCTGTTTTCTTAAATCACATCACATGGCATCCCGCTAGCTCGACACGCAATCCTTCAAAGGATTCATAGACTTCGTGGCCAAGAACCTGGAGGGTTGGATTGGAGAAGCGCCAGTCAGGACTAGGGTTGTCAGCCGTAGAGATGATAATACGAACAGTACGAACAGTCAGGGCAGATATCGTGCCATCACATCATCCTTGTCCATATGACCTGCTTGGGAAGGCGAGCGGCATCCCAAGCGGCGACAAGCATACGATTCACCTATCAGATATCAGACAAGCGTTTGTTATCGGGGTTTGTGCATACCGCCTTGCAGGGAATATCCGATGCATGAGGCATCCTTCCTTGAAGATCAGGAGAATGCTGACGGAGTGTGTGGGAAATCGCCAGCAGGAACTCCTCAGAGCAAGCTTTCCCAGGTCTCAGTCTCCCAGATCTGCAAGATAAGTGGGCCCCGAGAGTGCTTCCTATCTTCATCTAGCTCGCTACTAGCTTCAAGGCCACCAAGGTTGCTTCCCGGTTTTCCAGCGATTCTCTCAGACTACGCCGCACAGAGTAGGTAGATAAAGTGGAGCGTAAATTGAGGAACTGGACCGTGGGCAGAAACGAACGATCAGAATTCCAAATAACATGAAACTAGTCTGTGGTTAGTGGGGCGAGGCCGTGAACTAGCACATTTCGACCCCCACGGTTGGAACGCTGCAGAACCAATAGCACGAAGTAGTTCGGCTGATTGTCCTGGGCGACTCCCACGAAGGCAATAGATCGATATTCAGGCACAGCCGGCCATGGAGCCAGAGAATGTGGCCGCCTTTGAGGGTCTCGTTGCTACGCTGGGCCCTTGAAGTCATGTTTTCGGTATCTAATCTCGATATGTCGCCATCTCCCCCCCGATATCTGCCCTCGTCAACGCCGATCGACCCAGCTTTGTATTAGTACAAGGTAAACCCGGCAAACTCTGTTTAATAATGGGTTTCACGACCCTGCATGAGTCCCGTCCTGAAGCTCCTCAGACTAATATCGACAGCCGTCCCAGCTTGTCTCTCTCCTTTCTTTCCATCATGTCACTCACTCAGTCACTCATTCATTTCCCTTAATCCTTTGCTTCAACCAAACCGGTCAATATGGGATCGGAACTGGGAGTCACGCCCGACTCGAAGCCGGAGCCTATATACAGTCCGGTAAGCATCTGGTGGGCCACCTGGGCAGGCGTTTGGACAGTCCTCGTCGCCAGTGGCATCGCCTATCTCATCGTTCGTCGGGACACTCCTATTCTGCGCATCCGTGGCCTCGGCCTGTCACTCTCTGCAATTATTCTCCTTCATTTGTATTACGCCCCTGTCCAGTTCGGCACCATGATCGGACCCATCATGCCAGGAGATGCTCAGTTTTGGATCATGGGCACTTTTCTACCCTGCGGAATCGCTCTCTTTCACGCGTCCAACAGTCGTTTCCTTTACGTCGCAAAGCTGCAGGAGAAATACGTTTATAACGACCTTCGACACAAGTTCCCTTCCAGCCAAAGGAGAAGCGGCCTGATCGGCAGCTTCAAGCGTCTCGATTACAATACCAGGATCCTTGTTCTCGTTGCAATCGGCATGATTGCCCAGATCATGCTCACGATTATCATGTGGTTGATTTCGCGCAAGTGGCATCCCACTTGGGGAATTCCAGGCACCGAGGTTACCGGACCCAAGATGGCCCAGTTATCTGCGATGGGTCGAGGCTGGGAGTGGTATGAAGCGAAGTACTCCGATCTGGGCTGGAGGCCTAAGCTAACAGGTCCAGGTGGCCGAGTATCTTTTGGCAGCTGTTCTGGGCCTGGATCTTTGCTCCTATTGTTCTCTGGAAATCTCGCAATATTCGCGATACCCATGGTTGGCGAGTTCAGACCATCGGCTGTGCTATAGCCAAGTGAGTCGCCGCCAAATCATGCGTTCTTCGTCCCACTAAGTTGTGTGCAGTCTCCCCGGTGCTCCCCTGTGGCTCATTTCCATCTACGTCCCTGCATTTGACAAAATAAACCAAGTCTGGCTACCTCCGCAGTGGTAAGTGCATGAGCGCTCGATCCCCTCTCCAGCATGTCCTCTAATGAATTGCAGGGTCTGCCTTTCGATCCTGGTCATGGAGATCTTCACCGTCTTCCTTCCCTGCTGGGAGGTAATGCGCCACCAGGCGCTCCAGAAGGAAACCCTCGACGCTATCGCGCAGTGGGAGGAAAAGAACAAGAAAAACAGCTCAGCCAGCAAATCTCTCGCCGAGACGGCCACTCTGGTCGAATCCATTATGACCGGTGGCAAATCCACCAACGGCTCCGTCCAGACCAACCACTCCCGCGACAGTATCCTCACCATGGGCGCTCTCGAGTATGCCCTTGAACGAGACCCGGCTCC
Organism: Aspergillus lentulus; assembly: GCF_010724455.1. The sequence continues at coordinate 231,920 of NW_022983906.1, read as the reverse complement.
TCTGCAGCGCTTCTCCGCCCTCAGCGACTTTTCCGGCGAGAATATCGCCTTTTTGACCAGCGTCGCCGAATGGAAAGACTCCTTCCCCAAGGCAATCCGGGAGAACACGGCTCCTCGGGACAGCAACACGGAGGACTTGATCCGCGAGCGATTCAACCGCGCGTTACGCATCTACGCGGAGTTCATCAGCGTCACGCACGCTGAGTTCCCTATCAACATCTCATCTCAGGATCTCCGAAAGCTGCAAGACGTCTTTGAGCGGCCCGCTTGCATCCTGTACGGCGACGAGCGCGAGGTCGATCCTGCCACCCCCTTCGATTCTTTCAAGCCACCCGCGTCACCGACCTATTCGAACAATTCCCAAAAAGAGCTGCAGAGCTCTGTGGGCGCTATCCATGACCGCGTGCAATACTGGGGTGATGTTCCTGAGTCGTTCGGGCCGAATGTCTTTGACGATGCACAGGAGAGCATCAAGTATCTTGTTCTCACCAATACGTGGCCCAAGTTCGTCAAGACCCGCACGGTGTCGATAGATTCGGGAAAAACGATGAATGGGATGAATGTTTAATTTCTTCTTTACTTCTTACCTTCTTCTTCTCCTTCTTAACCGTCTTTTACGTTCTTTCTACCTTCTTTTCACCTTCTTTCAACCCTCTTTTTTACCTTCTTTTTTCCAGTTTATGTGTCATTTTTAATGAAGAGATATACCCTATTGATGGATAGCAAGGCCTATGTATATATACCAACCGGTAATGCGATGAATACTAATCAACACCATAGTAGCCCTCCAGGGCTACATACTTGAACCGAGTGTTTGCAGATTCATGTACTGAGCTCATTCCATGTATGACTGTGGTCGCTGCTGCGGATGGACTCCCTGCTTCTGTCTTCAGACACGCTACGCATACAAGGCTCTGTAAGCCCGCTACTTGTTAATCTCTCTTCCATGCTTTGTATCGTATTGCTGCCAACCTGTTAACTGGGCGCAAGGACGCCCAATAACATACGCCCCAACTTTAAAAAAAGCAAGTAGCGGCCGAAGTAAGTCGTCCAAGGGCTTATTCGAAAAGATCAAGTTTCTTTATTCGTCGATTCTGTCAATTTCCGCTCCGCTCTAGCTTGGTATGTCTGACCATGCGATATTGACGCCAACTAGCATATCATAGCATCCGTGGAAGACAAGTCCGTTCTAGGAAACAGGGCTAGGCTACGCAGCGGGAATATCGGGATGCTCCATAAAGTAAATGCAATCGCAAATCTAAATCAGAATTAAGACTGGCGAGAACTCGAGCATTGCAGGCACGGATAAGGAAACAAATACTTCGCGGAGCAAAATATGATACATTACATATACCCACGTGTATATAACTCGACTTGATACATAAACATAAGACGTGTTACTTTATGCTTCATGAATGGCAGCCCTAGATCAGACCTTCTCGACAACTTCTCACGTGTCTTCTCGCCGCCCCCATATCCCCCGATCTCAATCTCCATCTTTTTGATTTCGGCATTGAACTGAGCCATGCGCTTGGCAAACTCCTTCTCCTCATCCCAAACGAAGGGGCTCTTGCTGGCGAACAGGAAGTCGATCTGCTCGAGTGTGCGGCCGGCCGTCTCGGGGAAGAAACAGTAGATTATGGGATGTAGGTGAACATGGCGGCACCGAAGACGTGTGACGTCTGCGCAATAGAAGCTAGTAATGGACGCGCGGGAAATAAAGAAGACAACTAACCTTCTCGTGGATGCCGGCAAACATGACCGGGACCAGCAGTGACCCGGCGCCGTAGCCGACGGCCCAACCTGCAACGCCAAAGGCGTTACCCTTGGCGCGCAGCCAAGTTGGGAAGATCTCGGTAGGATAAATGAAAGGGGCCATCAACCAGGAGGAGCTGGAGACAACGAAGTAGAGGAAGACCATGGCGGCGGCTCCGGTTCCGTACTGCTCAGTCTTGTCGGGGTTGTTGACGGCTCCACGGTTCAGACCACCACTGGAAAAGTCAGCAGGAGCCACATTAAGGACGAAATGGTTCTGTACTCACAGGGTAAAGAGAATAATACTTAAAACGACCGCTCCCCAGTAGAGGGTCCGACGGCGACCCACTCGGTCCAAGGTCAAGGCAGCGATGCCCGTTCTCAGAACCCCGCAGGTCATGCACACGGCCGACAGCCAGTCGGACTTGAAATCATCAAAGCCAGCAGTGCGATAGATTTCCCCGAGTAGATGACAACCGCCGCAATCCCCATGTCGTACTGCATCAGAACCTGGAGCCAGAAGACCAGGTGGATCCGACGTCCAATATGAATATCCCATGATCCGATGCCCAAGAGCATCTTGGTATAGCTGGAATTCTGCGACTCCTGTTCCATCTGCACGACGGCGACGATCTCGCGAGTTGACTTCTGCACATTCAGGTGGTTGAGGAGGCCATCTTCTCTTTACGGAGCTTGGTAATAATCTCGAATGCCTCCTCGTTGTGTCCGACCTTGACGAGCCATCGCGGCGATTCTGGAATGAGCAGGGTGCCAAAAAGAAGGAAGGCAATCGGGATCACTTGGCAGGCAAAGCAGAAGCGCCATCGAAAGGCACCGCCGGCATACTTAGTAGAGGAGGTAGCGAAGCCAACCCAGGGCGACAAGGCAATGGCTCCATACAATGTACAAGCTGCTAGTGCAGTAGATGGTTAAAGAGGTATCATTACTTTGCGCAAAATGAATTCCGCACTGTGCTTGTCAACTAGATATGCTGAACAACGTAGGACTGTCCAGGACATACGGGGCTATACAGGGTATCTACAAATTACCATCATTACATACTTATTTTCATACAGTGTTGCTGCTATCTTATCCTCCACCCTCGCACGATTCAGAGCGCTCTACCCTAACTGTGAAGTTCGTTCTTCCAATAGAGACTGAGCGCAGATCAGCAGTGCTACTCACATCTGGACATTAACCACCTCTTTAGGATTAACCAGATGTTGTAGCTATAGACAGGGGATCATGTCAACTAGTAACGTGGTTTGCAGACACCTACTCTGATGGCCTCTAATAGTGAAATGCTCTTTGGGAGCATGAAATTGTCGCTACACTCATTTCAGTTTGCCCCACGGCGGATATAACAATAACCCTGGGAGGTTGATGGTCTTCAGAGGCATTTTTCATGTCATGCAATAATATAGGATCTTCAAACCTGGCACCGCGGATGGAAAAATATAGATTACTAAGATTCTTCTACACTAACTACTCCTGCGTACTGTGCCTCCGATTGTAGATACAAAAATATATTGCCAACAGCCAAACCCCGTGCCATGGCTGTCTTCGGTCTGTTTTCTCTCTATGCTTTCAGACCAGCAACGAGCCTGTCGCCAATCGACTTGATACTGTCCTCGAATTCTTTCGCATTCTTTGCTTTCCACTTGGCAGTCGCTCCAGGCACGGCGTCCTTGCTAGTAAAGCCAATGAAGAGGACATCATTGGGGTCGTGGCCATGGTCTCCATCGAGATGCTCGTTGGGGAAGCAAAGGTCAGCCAAAGAGATGGAGGCTTCGCCGGTAGAAACGCCGCCGTTGGTGTCACCCCAGATTCCGTAATGCTGTGGAATGCGTTCGATATTAGCTACCGAGACGGACACGGACGCCGACATGCAGTTCTACAGTATAGATGAGGGAGAGACATACCAGTTGGCCATTGCACACGACAGCCATGACACTCAAAGGCTGCATTCCATGCGACTGGGGCGAGAAGCTGGGAGAGTGTTCCTCATTTCCAAACACCACATAGGGGTGGACATTGGCGTTCAGATCGGAGATGCCGAACTTCTTCACGTCGGACTTGAAGGCTGTCTGGCCCTGGCCGGACGGGTCGTTGGCGCACTTGCCGGCCGAGTTGTTGGCCCCATCGCAGTCAATGTCCATATTGGTGTACCCCTTGGAGGAGGAGATGAAAATGGCGCCCGGGATGTCGCCGCAGTAGTTGAAAGACTTGCCTTGGCCAGCATCACCATTCGTGAATCCTTTTGCCAGTACCTTGGAACATTTTCCCTAAAGGTGTAAAGAAAGAGATATTAGCAGGCTGACTGAAACCTCGAGATGGGTACAGTATACCTTGTGCTTGTCGTAGATCTGTTTCAGGTTGTTGGGCAGATTATAAGCAGTGGCACCAGTGACTAAAGCAATAGTAAGAAGTTCAGAGAGACGCATTGTGCCAGATCAGATTGATTGTCAAGAAGAGCAATTGCCTTGATATGTTAAGAGAGCCTGGTCTTGTTGGGTCGTCTATCTGGTAGACAGACATCATACTCTTTATATACTCAAAATGAAGCGCCAGGGCAATCTGATAGTTCGGCCTGATTGTCTGGCCCCTGCTTGATCAAGGCTTCATGACCATGTGATTCGCACACCTCGTTACACAAGCCGGTGAATCCGGAAAATCCGGGGAAGTTGATACGGTGCATTTGGTCTAGCCATCAGGGTCCAGCCCACTGTGGAACTGTAAGATCAGGCCATAGGAGGAATTTCGATCTCCCAGCCGGGATGGACCCGCTGATGCTGCAAGGACTATGCATGTCTCATCTGAAGACCCTGCCGTTTGAAGATTTCCTCGACTCCATGCATAAGTACATTTCCTGCGAATGTAACCATGAGGCCAAAACTATATTTTATGTTTGATCGACAGGCGGCTTTCCCTTTTAATCCTAGATCACTCCTTAATCACAGTCTTGTGGCCAAGCTAGGTATCCCTCGGGTCATAAACAACAATTGCATTGGCCAATAGACTTTCAATATTTGCACCCTAGACAGTTCCCTAGTAGTCATGAGCGCAATACATTGAAGATGGAGACTCCCCATGGTGTACAGCCCAACCAAAATATCTTTCGATATGATATACCTAGAGTCGTTCGCAATTGGGCCAAGGAGGATTGTCACTCGAATCATCAGTCGGCTGGAGCCGATCTTAGCCATCTATTTCTCGCGCCACCAAGCGGTATGCCGATCAAAGTGTTGTCTCTGGACCCTCATAGAAAGAAATTACTCCGTAAAAGAGCAAGCTATGCAGCTAGTGGAGAGACTGAAATTCGAAACAGTTCTGCCTGATTTTTGGGGGCCGAATCGATCTCCTTCACATGCCACAGGGAACAGCTGTATTGCCCCTCTAGTAGACAAGCAGTCTGGAAGCGTCTCAATTACGCATCGTCTGCCATGACACCTAAGATGGACCGAAAATTCCCATCCGCTGGCGACCATTCTCCTTGGATCCGGATGGCGGAGAAGAAAATCGTTCTCCAAAAGGATCTTCCTGCACTTGGTGGAAGGGAAAGTTACCCCAGCCGATGGCCGCCATTTCAAGAGTCTCTCATTTAAGGATCACCTGCATTAAGATCCGCATGAATTGTACTCTACTGTGAACGGCCGAGGATAATTCGGGGGTAAGGTTGAGACCTCATCCGTACCGATCCTTGAACTCAGAGGGTGGTTCATCTCTTTTCGCGCTGCCAGGGACGGATGGCGTATTTGTCGCAGAACTCTGACCCCCGCTTTCAACATGCCGAATTTGCATAACTTGGCATGTCCTGTGATAGTTGTTGGACGGAAACGTCACTAAGATGGCCTCCATCACTCGACACCATGAACTGTACTGAATCTCCAGTCCCGTAATTTTCGATAGTACTGACACTCTCCCTTAGGCAGGTCACGGGTGTCAGCCTTCGAACAAATGTCCATACACTGGCGGGCCGTATACCATTCGTCGCGAAGCCTTTGAAGGTCTAGGCGGTGTTTCGGCCGGTGGGAGCTTGGACATCGTCACGGCTCATCACGCCGCGAAGGAGAATATGGTACCCCCATTTACCCGGGTCCTGGGCCAGTGTACCCGCAACAGTGAACGAAGAGGCTGTTCCTGATAAGTACAAAGATCTCTGGTTCTCGCAGGAGCAAAATGCGAATTCGCCAGTCCTCGGTGCCATCTTCGCCAATATGAATACCTTCGGTTTGATGCCGAGTAGTTTTGTGCAGGTGCGTGGGATGGATTCGCGGAGAGAAGCTAGTCTGATCTACGAGCGCGCCTTGCGAGACCACAGTGCTAAGACAAGGTTGAATGCGTTTCCTGGTGTATCGCATGGTCATTGGGTTATATTCCCTACGTCCAGGGCCTCAGGGCTAGTTATGTTATATGCTATTCGGGGAATGGGCTTGTTGCTAGGACAGGAGCCTGAGAAGTAGAGGCTGATTGAGGCCGCCAAGGAGATGGATCTGCCATGCCATCTGCGATATGTGACATATATAAGTCATGGAGTGGAGACATAATAAGAACTAGGCACTTGTGTATAGTCCATGTAGCCACTTTCTCTGAGATAATATCATATATTCACCCTCTACATGTTCCTCAGACCGCATGCCAAGGCATCTCTACTACCTGACATCACTCTTTCCAAGACCTTACAGAGTTTGCGGTAGGAACATGAAGGGCTGAATCAAGGTGAGACCTATAGTTGGGATGATTAATAGGTACTATCAAGATTTCTAAGCTGCACTTGCTCTGCGTGACCATGTAACCCACACCAGGGGATATCTCAACAACTATTAGGCGTACTTCAGACACATCTGTTTAATCCCTGATAAGAGGACTTATTCAGTGTGTCAAGAAAGATCTTAAGAAGATACTACAGCCCTGTTGTTCCCCCTGATCCTGTCTTTCTAATTTTCCATACCGTAATGATTCATTATTGCACGGGCACAGGACCCTTAGGTTGAAGGCAATCTGGCTGTGGCCCTGTTCTGTCACCCATAACCTCTCTTCAGTGCGGAACACGTCAAACTCAGCCCAGAGACTCTAATTCTGTGCTTTCTTTTGGTGGGGTTTCAATTCGCCTGCGATGCTGGGCATGCCATATGGCTCATCGTCAGCGAATCCATATTGCGGTCCAATTTCCGATGAGAATGCTTGGAGACTACTGGTAAGTCATATTGGTCTTATCTTCTTACTGTTTCCATTCTTTGAGTAAGATCTCCAGCTACTCTAGCTTCTTTGGGAGGGAAGTGAGGAAAATCAGTGAATAGTGTCACAGGCTGCTCTCTAACAAAGAATGGAGTAAATCAAAATAAATAGTACAATTAACCTACACTCTAGTCTATAAATGACGCTGCAGTCCTTTGTCTAAATTGTGCTATTTCAACTTGAGACAATTTATCCCATAGGCATGTATAATGATACTAGCGAAGCGACTAATACAGCATTCATATGGTGTAATACAACATCAATTAATGTAGGATGGTCAGAATTGAACCAGCAAGTCAAAGGCTTTCGAATTTAGCTTCTAGGATTGGGTGCATAAGCCCCAGTCAATGTAATATGGGGCATCTTTATACATGAGACATAATCCATGCGCTTAACACTTAATTCACTGCAGATTATCTTCAAAGAGCATATAAAAGAATGAAAATATGACAAAACTGGCAGTCTGTACTTATCATAGAGTTCTGTCTTGGACCTGTTCATCTTACCCTACTTTACCCAGAAGAGTGCGTGATAAAAGCCTAAATCAGATTACAACAAGCAACTAACGATTCCCTGCTCCTGCATTCCATGTAAAGGTACCGACAGTGTCAAAAGTCCGAATGCACTAGTCTCCTAGCTCCTGGCTATTCCTGTCAAGTGCTAATAAGAGATCAATAGTAGTCGTCATCGTCACTTGCATAATCCTTATGATCGGTACGGCCCTGTTGTGGGCGACGGTGGGGCCTAGAACGGTCCTCTGGAGAAGTGTGGTCATCCGGGGTATGATCATCAGGCTTCTTGTCTGGGTTTTTATGATCGTCAGGCTCATTGTCGGAGTGAAAAGGAGAGTCGCCTTCTTCATGCCAAGGACGTTCAGTATGTTTGAACTGATCAGGTCGGTGATCCTCGTGTTCATCGTCATGCTCGCCTGGATGGTAGGTGTGATTCTTGTGGAACTCATCTTCGTCGACATGATACTCATGGTATACATCATCATGCAAAGGCTCTCTGGTCAGATCGTGGTCGTGATGGTCAACTGGCTGTCGTGAAGGATAATCCTGAGAGACGGACGGAATCTTGTGGAAAGGAAAGTGATCGAATTCCGTTTTGCTGTCATCCACAACATGTTGTGTGGGGTCAACCGCCTTCGAATTAGGAGCATTGAAGCTGTAAGGAACTTAGCGATAGACGCCTTGACGGGGGGCACATTGAACATAGCAGCTTCTCAAGAGAATAGCACTGTGCAATTTACGGCAGACTCACTTGAGATATTCGAGTTCGACCAAAAGATCTCCGCGGTTGTTGAACTTAGGGTACCTCATTGCGAACACTCCTGATGACGGCATGATGAACTTGTGTTGCACCTGGAAAGCCTGGTTGAGCTTCCTAGAAATCTGGGAGACTGCTCGTTCGAGACGCTTGCGCAATTCTTTCTCCATTGTTGCGGCATGATTCCTCAGGTAGCCTTGATTGGTACGGATGATGGTCCCTTTCTTGGTTTGTATTGTGAGCCAGGACCTGTCCCTCAACTGGGCGGCGATCTCTACTCCTCCATCGTCAGTGGCCTGGAGGTTGAATTTGATATGCCAATCCGCAATAAGCTTGACCCATTGCCTGTACATTCAGCCAGTCAGTAATCCGCGGGGAATACTTTGGCTTGCATGGAGGAAGCGAGGAGAAACGTCTGCACTTACGATAGTTTCACGTCCTTTTTCCAGAGCAAAGCATGGTAGAAGACGTGTCGTCCCTTGATTGAAAACGTATGCTCATCGCCGCTGTTAGGCTCGATGGTGATCCACGATTGTGCTTTGATATTTCAAGCAAGTGTTAGCATGCACGTCCAATTCACGGAAAGAAGAACTAGGCCACGGAACAAACACACAAGTTTCATCAAGAACGAAAGGAAAATACTTTCCACCGCCAAGTTCCATATTCACAGTGTTGCTCCGGACTTTATGCAATTTTCCTTGCCATGCCCAGCTGGTCCGTCCATTGTTAACTTGGCGTGCAAAATGAAAGCTGCCTGGACTCGCTTTGGATCCAAGATGATATTTGACACCAATAGTCCATTTACTGTTTGTCAGGGAAAATGGCGGCTTATCAGCGATAATCTCTGTGTCTCTGGCGACCACTTGGATGTCTCGAAGGATCCAGTCTTCCCAGAAGCAGTTCGCATTAATACAGAGGGTTGCTCCTCTTTCAACAAATGGACCGGAGTAGTTGATTCCAGGAGGATACGGTGGCTGATGGGATCCCGTCGTGATGAGTATGCACAGAGCATTCTCATCAATACCATCCCTTTCCCCATGGGAGCCGTCAGGCCCTCTCCAGGGATAGACATTGTAGTCTATTATTTTTGGAACAAGCGAGCTTTCCGCCCCACCCACTGTCAAAAGAAAGGTCAACAAGCGGACTCAAATCCAGGGATCATCGTCAATGTAACTCACAAGTCTGGGCCTGTTGGCTTCTAAAGACATATCCAAGAAGATTACACCTTGGGTTCTCAAGCCGAGCACTCCTCAACCAGTCCGCCATGACAGTTTGAAGATTCTTTTTGGCATCTGGAGTAAGGTTCGAAGCGGCATACGTGCTCTTCCTGCTGTCAAATGCCTCATTCGGATTTGAGGGATCTGTTCACGGTTTGTCCAATCAACATTAGTTCAGTGTAGGTGGTCCAGGTTGGGATCGGCCAGTAATGGTGGAAACGTATCAGAAAATGGCGTGCCACTTACCAGACAAACCCATATAGAGCTGAGTCAGATCGAAGATAGCATTCTTAAACCCTGATAGATTTTGGTAGGCTGTATATTTGGGGTCATGTCGATCGCTATCCTTGTTCCCTGGCTCGATCATCAGCGATCATAAGCCACAAATAATATACAGAAAAGCGTTTCAATGGGAAAGTGCTGATGGTGTGATTAGTGAGGATCGGATGCATACTGATTCTCATCTTGAAATATAGGTCCCATCCATCCATGTCGTAATGATCCGGGAATGCATTTGTCGAATTTGAGTAGAGATAGATATCGCCGCGCAGAACTTTCATCCGGAGATATACCTGACCAGGATAATTCCGGTCAGGGGCAGGAATGAAGATCTGAGGGGGCTCAAAAGTAACATTGATCATGTCCTGTGTGCGAGGACCAGTACGTTCGAACCGCTTGAGGGGGTCATTGTATGGCGCTTCTTGCCACATTCTTGCAAACGAGGCATTGATAAACCTCTGGCTCATAACAATAACTTGGTCATAAGGACTAGGATTGGTTTTCTTCTGGCCTTGGTCAATCGCCATTGTGTCAGGTATCAAAGATCAAGTGAGAATAATCAGGGCAGCAAGCTAGCAAGTAAAACTGTGTGAGAAAAGTGGGTGGAAAATGCAGCGCAGAATGAGGGAGGGAGTCTGGACATTATATTCTCTTGAAAGTAGGATCCATTTGTACATAGAATATGTAGTAATGAACCGCATGCTTCAATTAGCATTATTACAAGGATGTCAACAACAGAGTGGCTGGCTGAATAGATTGAACAGCCTTTCGATTGCTATGGTTCAGCTTCTTTCGTTATGGTGTTAAGATGAAAGCTTGCGGGGTATATTTTTGTCCATTAAAGGATCTGATTCCCAGTCTTTAGGATTCATGAGGACGTGAAGACGGCGAGGCCGAAGCGATGCAAGCTGAATAAAACTACTTACTCTTCCACTCTGTGCTTCTATACCTACTATATTAATGAGCGAGACGCTCTGCTACTGGGAATCGCATCTCGGCCACGCCGGGAAATGCTGCAGAGAATGATTACGAAACCTTGTTTGATAGGTTAGAACAGGCTTAGCTCAACAGCCACCGGTTCATCAGAATGCCAACAACGTTGAGTGAATAAATACTCCCACCACCAGTGGCTGGCTGAATATACGCACGCTCAGCTGAACAAGGTAAAAGCAATGCAGTTTGGCAAACCTAGAGCAGTAGTCAAGAGTGTTAACTAGGTTCATTCATCCCGAGCCTTTTCCAAGACTCCAAGTTGAGAGCTGGACGAAAGGCGAGCGGATCCTCAAGGGACTTTTCCATGTTCAACAGATTTCAAACACAACTGGAGTCGTATCCGGTAATTTCTGGCCAACCAGAAGAAATCCTTAATCAACACTATCCTATGACTGCCTGCCAATAGGAGGAGTCAAGGTCCTCAAGGACCTCTCCGTTGTCAACAGGTGGGGCCCACCATGGCAGGCTAGATCTGACCCCCGTACACTTGCGAAGGTATAGAAGTATAGTTGTTGATAAGATACGTTTTCCTAAATAATCAAGGCAGAGGCTCCTCTCTCCAAGCATGTATAAGTATTGGGTATATAAAGGGTGGCTTAACATTTACTTAGTTAATAAAAGCTAAAGACTTTGTGCTTGTACATTAAGGGGGTAGACTTAATAAGGAGTTAAGGGCCATTCCCTCGAATATAAGTGACTAGTTAGGAAGTAACCTATATTATTACCAATAGAATAATTATACTGGAGGGTTTCGCAGAAGAAACCTAACCCTTGGCACTCTATACTACCACTCTTATAGATTTACCCCGCTTTGCGACTGCAATACACGCATTCCTGTGCTTAGGTGACGAAGGGTCTGATCCTATTCCTAGCCTAATTTTCTGCATACCATCGGGTGACTGGCTGAGGACCTGTAGTTTGAGAAGACTTTGGTGGCTGAGCTGCTGCACTATTTCACGAATCACGCTTCACCATATAGCATCCAAACCACTCGCTTCCGTCCCAAGGAATCATACCCTGCTATGCGTCGGTGAGACCGCCAGGATTTCAAGCCGAGCTCAGATATTCAAGATAGTTGCAAAGTCATGCATAGCAAGCTGAAGATGGGGGAGCCAGTGGTGTGGAGCTGGTCTTGTTGGCCTTGGGCCTCTTGGCTGTAATGTGAGGTTCTGACGCATATCGCTTCCACGATCTGCAGGTCACCATGTACTGAGCCAAGTGTAGGAGCGCGAATAACTCTGATTCCTTCTGTTACACACCTAAACCAGGGGACTAGATGGAAAATCAGACTAGACTAAAGATGGGCTATTCTGACTACCCAACGAGTGATTGTGTGTTTGCCTTGCGTCTACTTATAAGATCTGTTCACCCAGTGTCGTTGCCACCAGATCGTCATTTATTCTATCCATTTCGACGCCGATTTACTTGCTTAAGACGAGACGCGGAAATCTCTTTGCTACAGAAGCAGCTTGCCCACTATGGCGACGAATCCACCCAGTAACAATGCGAACGAACCGGACACACGAGCATCACTTGGGGAGACGCTCGGGGGCTTGGAGAAGATCCTTCGTTTTGTGGAGAAACGAAAGGGTAAATATTCCCCATGTGCAGTAAAGTCATTGTACTGATTGGGATTGAAACCCTAGTGGCCACTTTGGTTTTCCTGGCTCTGGTATACCCCAAACTCGACGTCAGCTGGGGTTGCAGAGGGTCAGAAACTCCTTCGGCTGAGTCTCTGTTCTATGGGCCGTTGTTCGTGGCAGTGGCCTTGCTCGTAGCAGCCAAACAATCTACAAATGTCTCCTGGCAGCTACGATTTGCATACCTGGAATGGCAGTCTCTCGCCACTTGGCTCAATGGCATCACTGGCGGATACACCATCACTCTTCTCTTAATCGCCCTTTTCGTCATCCCTGTCCCAATTCTCTGGCTTACCGTTCTCGGCTTGATATCGTGGCAGCTTATCCTGTTGAAGTACCGCCAATACGTCCGGAAAGTCAATGCAGATATGAGCGAGCTCAGGAGCCAGGCTCAAATAGCCCTGGGTCGGAGCCAAGAATATGCCACAGCAGCAGCTGAGTACGAGTGGCGGGTGTTGAAGGTGGTAAAGGAAATCTACCTGGTCCAGACCCAAATTACTGAGGTTTTTGAGCGGGCGCCCGGTGCGTTCACCTTGTTGGCACAGAATGTAGAGAGTGCTGTCCAAGCAGGGAAAGACCTTACAGATCTCACCAAGGACATACTGGTCAGCCGGTCGAAGGCAGAAGATGGATATAGGAAAGTTCAGCAGCTCACTGACAAGGTGACCACGCTTGCCGAACAAGGGGAAATCGTCGACGCTGCTGCTTCTGCTCTGGCCATCCAGGAGGAATTGAATGCTGTTCACGAGGCTGAGAATACCCTTCTTCAAATTAAACAAGGGGCCCACACCATCATGGTGAAAGTTTATCTCGATGATATGCTCGCGACGCAGAAAAAGCTCCTTGAGCAACTTCAGGCGAGAGCCAGGGAAAGGGAAGCTCAAGCTGAAGAAGATCCACAACCGATCCTCGATAATAGCGTGGTATGAACAGTTCATTCCAGCTTGTTGATTTTCTTTGTTTTTAGTCTTTTTCGCTAATACAGTCACCATAGACTCTAAGCAACCCTATCGCCATTGTGGGCGGTTTACGAGGCGCAGCAGAGAACATTGACGACAAATGGTACCCACTTGAGCTTCCATTTGCTATTAGTCTCTTCAATTATTCCACCTCGAAAATCTTCGTGACGGACAATGGCATCCTCAGTTTGGATGCGGCCGGCGGAACATCTGAGAGACAGCGAACAGGGCAGGTTCTTCCCTTCTACGATGAAATCCCCGCATACTCAATGTTTCCTTTCTGGACCGATTTGAAGATCTGCCAGGGCAAGCCACACGGGATCTATTATGAGATTGTCGGAGAGCCAGGGTCGAGATCGCTCACGGTGGAGTGGTATATGACACGGTGGTCAAAGGAAGATCAATACTTTCACTTTAATCTGCGTATTGACGAAGCACACCCAAATATGGTCACTTATCAGTACTATGATGCCGTGGACAAAGGTGCTGAGTGTACCATCGGAGTTCAAGGGGCCAATGGCGGTGGGTTGATCTTTTTCCCATTTCCCTTTTCCTGTTGTGTCGTGTCATGCATGGCCCTACTGACCAACTTCTTTTCTAGTGTTTAAAATGTTCTCCCACAATGAGGCAAAGGTTAATCCCGGACTTCGGCTCGTCTTCGACACAGCGGAGAACACGATGGATGTCTCCACGTTCTCGACATAAGCATGGGCCGTTGCCGAGGGGGCCGCATTGATGAGCCAGAATTGTACGAGGCCATCATGACCAAATCTCCCAGAAGTTATGCCTGGAGGACTCGCTGAGTAGTTCAGGCACAGAGATGAGGATGAAGACTGGGCCAGCAAGGTGCACGCATTTAGGCCCGTGGCAGTTGTTGGTACTAGCGGAGCGATCTCTATGTCAAGACAGGTAGTCTAGAACCAGTAGCGATTTGCGCCTATTGTTTATAATTGTGAGAGATATCTACCAGAATCCTGTTTCCCACGGAGAGTGTCAAATTCCACATAATACCTGCAATTATGTAGTCTAAATTACCGGATTATTATTCGCGTGACCTTTGTTTATTATCTGTCATAGCTAGACAGCTTCAAACATTTCCAGTACGCCAGATGGTAGTCTATGAAATATCCCGAGCCCGAGTAAGTTCTTATCATGGATAATGCATCCTTTCATCGTTCCGAGATATTGAGCCAAGCCAATGTGCCTTGATAAGGGGTCAAACTAGTGTACTTACCAACATACTTGCCCGACCTGAACCTCATTAAAGAGCTGTAGTAGAAAAATATCCCACATACAGTGCACCCCTCTGGCGTTGATTTCTACCCCAACCTACCTGCACCAAATTCCTATAGCGCTTGCTGTTGAGCTGGATGGGATGTGCTAAAACTCCCGGCGGCATATGTTGCCAGGCCGAGCCCACTTATCTCGCCGATGAATCGCAGCTTTTCTTGGACCCACGCCCTCTTTTCCTCACCCACCAAAGGAGAGAACAGCAAGACCACCAAAGCCCAGAAGATGCTATATGCGCGATAAGCCATTCCTATCTCGCCTTGCTCCATATTATGCCCGCTGTCGAGCCCCAGCACGGCGCAAATCTCCCCGCACACCTGTTCGAGGATCATGGAGCTCAGTGATGGGTCAAACTGGTATTCAGGTTTGTGGTAAGCTCCGTCACCGTCCTCAACAAAAGTCACAAGGCTCGAGACCACTTCAACGACATGGTACCTCACGGTTTGATATAGACACCTTACAATGGCCTCGGTTGTTTTGGTGGAGACCTCGAACATGTTATTGAAGGCTGTCGGCTGTAGGTGTAAAGGCAGATCTAGATTCGAGGAGGACTTGACGCTGGTTGCCGTGGCTTTGAGATTTTCGCAAATAGCCGTCCCGTCCTTGATAAGCTGTATCACCTCGATTCGAGATGGGGGGTGGCTCATCGTGACCTGAGCGTGCGTACGCCTTTTAAAATTGACCGTCTGAGCAAGAATGGGCTCTAAAAGAGGTCCTTTCACCCACGGAGCCGCAAACCTTTCCAGGGCTAACCATTTTGAATCGAAGGCGCTCTCATAATTGAGGAACATGCTCATCAACTAAATACCGATGTCAGTGGAACGTTGACTGTGCGTGGCCCAAGGGTTGATACGCACACAGATATGAGAGAAGAACGTTAAGAAGCTTTTATCAAGTTCGGAATCCCGCGATCGCTCAGCACGCCATTGAAGTAAGAGCAGTGCCCCTTCAAAGTGGATATGACAGCGGAAGACCGGGTCCTTCAGGCCGCTCATCAAGAACTCCGGAATGATCATCTACATGCTTTTAGCATGAACGGGCCTTGTTGGCGGCAATCGAGCTCACTTCTATGAAACGAGTGAGGGCAAAAGTAGCCAAACGTATCTTACCTCGAATAGCGAAAGCAGAAACAGGGTTACGAGAACCGAATCGTCCGCAGTTAGTACAGGATCGTTAAGTGCGGCATTGAGTGCTGTTATCGCTTTGCCGTAGTGCTGTCTTGCTCGCAGCATCAATCCAGACTGGTGAAGCTGGCGAGCCGAGCTAACTAAGGCCACGGCCTGGAGAGCTTCCTGGAAACACGTCGACGAGCTGCTTATATAAAACCTGGGCAGAACGTTGAAGAGCGCGATGCCCGAGTGAATTGCATAATCTCGGTAGAAACGATTCCAGCAGTGCACCTCGGCAGGGATGTGGACTCCTCGTGGAATGGTGGTTTCCTCTCTTCCGATCCGCTCCGTTCTTTGAGTTCTTACTTTCTGAACCCGCAACTGCACTTTACTCTCGGCATAATTGTTCTGCACGCGCAGCATGACGTCCCAGGCGTCGGGGTAGCCAGGGCATGGTCGTTCCGCCTGCGTACAACGCCGACAGTATGGCTTTTGCAAGTCACACTAGAGTGGGAAGGACACTGTTAGCCAGACGGACCTTGGCAGCACAAAGGGTTCCCGTACCTTCACACGCCGCTTGCGACACGTGAAACAGCACTTAGACCGCTTGCCCGCGTTAACCATGCCGAAAGTGCTGGGCTTCTTCTTGATCTTTCGCTCCAGTGATGACCAAGGTCTCTGGGACTTATCCGGCAGGAGAGGCGATTCATGGTGGTGGGTGTTCGATATGTCATCACGGGATAAATATCAATGGCCGCTCCGTCAGACTTACCATTATCCGATTAGCGTCGAATACCGGGCCACCAAGCTAAACCTTAAAGGGTCATAAGCGCGAGCTTTAATAATTTAACCTTCTCCACGCCTCGAACCACTAAGACGTGTGGAGTTGCGTTAGATTGATTGTATTGCCGCCCTATCAGGCCTGGATGGGTACTAATACTTCCCACCATCCGACAGAAATGAGCTAGAGACCGAATATGTTTTGCCACTTGCCAGGCTGGAAAGGGAGAGAGACGAGGAAAAAGAGCCATAGTGTGATGTCAAGAACTTTCTTTGGCCCGCTGTGGGGGGACGCTATGGCTTTAGGGGGAACAATTACTAACTTGGTGAAGTTGAGGGGCCTCGTGGCGCGGGATTCGGAAGATTAATGAAGAGCGAACCGGTTTGCAGAAGAAACTCAACCCGCTGCATGATTTGAAGAGAGGGGGTGGGGGTATTAAAGGGCGACGGCCAGTCTTTCTTCGGAGAAGACGAAGTCCACAACTAGAAGCTCATGTAACCTTCCTTTGAGGGTCAGACACATCCAATTTACGGGGAAGTACCACGGACAGCTCACAATGCCCTTTTTCCAACCACCAGTAAGCCCTCCGTCCTCCGGCATTGACCTTTCTGGACAAACAGCCGTCGTCACCGGCGCAACAGCAGGCATCGGGCTTGAGATTTCTCGCCAACTTATCCTTTACAAGGTCTCAAATCTCATCATGGCCGTGCGCAACACGTCAAAGGGCCAGACTGTCCGAGAATCTTTGCTCTCCGATCCGGCTGTCAACGCGGGCAACTCCAATGTCACGATCAAAGTTATGGAGCTCGACACAGAGAACTACGCGAG
Source organism: Aspergillus lentulus (assembly GCF_010724455.1). The sequence goes on along the minus strand of NW_022983906.1, from coordinate 214,562 downwards.
CGTGGAGCGCTTCGTGTCTGCCTACCAGCTCACGTTTCAAGATTTGCATCTGCTGATGGCAAATGCGGGGATTGGTACGGCAGCGAAAGAGTCGGCAAGTTCGGGGCATGAGATGGACATCCAAGTCAACTATCTCTCTAATGTACTGCTTACACTCGCTCTCCTACCAATGCTGGAATCGACTGCAAGCAAGACCAACAAGCCAGCGAGAGTTACTTGGACCGGTAGTCGAATGTACGAGAAGACTAGTCTAGCCAAGAAGCTTCCCCTCCAGAAAGGAGAAGGGCTTCTCAAGCACCTCAACACCGCCGAGGGTATCTCCATGCTGCAGCGATATGGAGATAGTAAGCTCTTTTGTGTGCTCTTCCAGCTCGAACTCGCGAAGCACTATCATCCTGACAAAGTCATCATCAACAGCTTCTGTCCCGGCCTTGTCAACACAGGGATGACTGATGGGCTCCCATTCTATATGCGCATACCCACGAACGTGATGAAAGCTCTCACCGCTCGATCACCAAAGCAAGCAGGATGGATTGCGCTGAATGCAGCGGTCGTTACGGGGGTGGAGACACGGCGGTGGAGGAGCCGTCCGAATTCATTAAGAGCAAGGAGGGACAGAAGGTACAGAAGATGTTGTGGAATGAGACGATTGACGAAATGGAGGGAGTGGTAAACCTGCCTACTTGGATGAACAAACTGATGTGAGATGTGCCCTGGGGAGTGGATAATGTTTATTGATTCTTATCTATTCTAATTATGCATTAAAACGTTATTTCCCAACCGGGTCGGACACCATAGCCTGCCGGACACCTCTGTCTTCCATATAGAATAGCGCTTTTCAAGGCTGTGATATCTCAACCATGTCCATATATGCTACAATGTAAGTAAGGTATTTAGCCAATGTATAGATTAAAGTATACAAATACTGTTCTGCAAGGCCCTAGAACATTATTCCCCTTCTTAATGTCTACAAAGTTAATATCACCAAAAATGCAGATGTAATTTATCATATTTATGTTATCTGAGTATTCACATACACTAGGAGACTGTAGCTTATAACTGTGTATGACTATACTAATACTTCCTATCTGAGCTTAGGCTCTATAGATGCTTCGTTGTTGAGATATCAAAGCCTTGATGAGTGCCATTTTATATGGAATACAGAGGTGTCCGGCTCGCTAGGGTGTCCAACTGGGTAGGGAAGTACGTTATGGAATTTTCCACGTCAGAGCTGTACGAGAATTCGAAGAGCTGAATCCGAAGTCGTTGTCCGTCTCGATGGCAAGCAACTGTCGAATGGTGTACCCGCGCGTGTATTCATTTCCATCTACGAAGTATCACCCATACCCAAATGACAATGGTATCTTCCCATGCTGTAAAGCCTGTAAACAAGCATTCCCTATATACGATGATAGCAGTAAGAATAGCTGATACTCTCGCACAATGAACCCGAAATGGTTTAGCGCATTTTGGCAAACGGCTGCCACTAGCCACACTATGTTTACACACTGGCTTGAACAAGTGCACACACTCACATAGTATTATTAACATCCTGCTTTGTATGTTCGCAGAAAAGACCGGAAATGGTTTGGTAGTACTTAGTGATGCAGCCGGTATGTATATAGTCCGGCATCCGAGTTCACAATTCAGCCGATTTGAGCATGTACCATTACACCTATGACCCATCTCTCCTCGGCCAGAGGCGCATGAAAAGAATATAAAAGGGCCTTGATCTGCCTTTAGGATTTATTGAAACATTCTCAACTTCATTATCTTTTGTGCCTTTACTGTAACACCTCTCAAATCATCTTGAACTTCCTCCCGTACCAACCATGGCGCCCACCTGCAACCACGAGACTAGAGCCAGTGAGCTTGTTCGCCACTACGCTCCTCAAATCGCTGGAAAGATTATTCTGATCACCGGCGCCTCCCCAGGGAGTCTTGGCGAGAGCTTCGTGAAGCAAGTTGCCGTAGCACAGCCTGCCATTTTCATCTTGGCCGGCCGCTCCATCCCCAAGATGCAGGGCCTCATTGACGAGCTTAGCATCACGCACCCAAGCATCACGGTCAAACCCTTGGCCCTAAACCTGCTCTCATTGGCCGACGTCCGAAAAGCGGCTGAGACCGTCAACTCCTGGACTGACGTGCCTCACATTGACGTCCTGGTCAACAACGCTGGCATTATGGCGGTGCCATACAGACAGAGCGAGGATGGTTTCGAAAGCCAATTTCAAACAAACCACCTCAGCCACTTCCTCTTCACTAATCTCATCATGGGGAAGATCCTAGCCTCGAAGACCCCGCGCGTTGTGACCGTCTCGAGCGGCGTGCACCGCGTCGGCCATATCCGCTGGTCCGATCATAACTTCAACGAGGGCAAGCACTACCAGCGGTGGCTGGCGTACGGCCAGTCCAAGACCGCCAACGCCCTGATGGGACTTTCGCTCGCCGAGAAACTCGGCTCCCGCGGTCTCCTCTCCTTTCCGATGTGCCCGGGGGTTAGTTTCACGAACCTCTCAGCGCACGGGATGGATGACCTGGCCTCTTTCTCTGCCGACCTCACGGAGATGGACAACCTGTATGGAAATAAGTCGTTGTGGGGCATGGCCGAGATGAAGATCAAGGACTTGGATCAAGGCGTAGCAACGCATGTTTTTGCTGCGTTTGACACAGGTATTGCGGAGCACAACGGTGCCTTTTTGAGTGATTGCCATGTTGCGGACCCGGACCTGGAAGAAGTATACTCGTGGGCAACCAGCAACGTCGACGCAGAGAGGCTATGGAAACTTAGCGAGAAGCTTGTCGGTCAGGAGTTCAAGTATTAGACAGGATATATACTTATGACTGAGAATGATCGGGATAATTACTCTAGTCTGTAGCCTGTAATATTGACATTATATATTGAATTCATTGGCCTGATGCTTGGCCTGATGCGGTACTTGAGCCTTGCATGAACTACACTTAGGGAGCATTATACAGATGCGCTAGTCTGGGTAATAAATTCTCCAAATGTCCTGCCATCAGGATATAAGTAGCAATTGTATTACATTCCTTTGCAAGATACTGATGCCTAGTTGCAACGCCATTTATGCGCTGCCTTAATTGGAATCTCCATATTTTCATTGATGACAACAGATCTGATGAGAGGCCTTGATTATTTGTTTATCCTTAATCGCGGCGTTAACCTCGAGTTAGCTTGCGCAGATTCGATCTTCGGTCACAAGTGCTCTTCATTCATAGTTGTATCACAGATCATCAGGGGACACATTTCCTTCCGAACCTTTAGAACCAGCACATCTTACAGCTGTATGCTATCCCTCTTTATTTAGAGGTGCTAGTATATTGCCAAGCACTTCTTGTAGAGACAGCGGTGCTGCATGAAGTCGCGTTTCCCTCGCAGTGTGTCTTCATCGTCATAGAAAACCCATTGATCTCGATCCCATGTGATCTACTTGACCATTGCCTTCTGATCCCAGTGGGGGTTCAAATCATTCTCATAGACGATGTGTTGGATTTCTGCCAGATTCAGAATTCCAGAGGCCTTAGGGCAGTGCCCAGCGGCGGCGCCGATTCCATTTTCGTACACAAACCCGCACTGCCCGTTTGGCCGGTTGCAGGCTGGATCCTTGAGCTGAAAACTCCGGCCGTGCTGTGTCTAGTATTAGTGGAGAAACGCTCGCTAAGTAGGGCCACCTACAAATGCCATGCCCATGACGACCTTGCTGGGAGGGACTCCAGCCTGCCAGGGGAGGTCCAAGTCCATATCGATCTCAGTCATATTCGTGTGAGGGGCAATATAGGGACCGACGAATTTAGAGTCTTTATCCCGTGTTCCATGTCCTGCATCGCGCGTCAATTCATATTCACTTTCTAGGCACCCTCAGGACATTTTCGGACTTACTATCATAGGACATCAGGTTGATCCAGTCCACAAGGCGCTTCGTATTGTGGAAATCAAATGTTGCACATACCAGTAGGATGCTGGAATGGTCACCGTGATACCGAATTCGGAGCCAAAGGCACTGCGCATGTCAGAATGAGCATTGCGTAGTTTTCCTTATCGTCCGGGGCACCTCCTCGATCATCGGCTTGTGGATACTACCAGTCCAGATCCACCCCATAAAGTGCCAAACCTCCGTGATGGATTTCCGATGTCTTGCCTCAGAGCTCACCATCTCGCTGAACGCTGGGCGAGTGGGCCCAGGGTCAGTGAACGACCAACCTCCAATCGAGATCCACATCTGCAGACCGGGGTTGCCGTTTTTCAGCGCGGTGAAACGAGCAAACAGATCTTCGCTGTGACCCCCCATGGGGGCAATCCGATACTCCACTGGGTCAAAGATGGCGAATGCAAAATTGCTGTGGGTGTAGCCCGCGACATCCAGGTCCTCTGGGACCCTGGGTCGAGCCGTTGGCATGCCTTACACTGATATCTATGCATCCACAGCCACATAGCAGCCGTCACAACTGTTTCGTGCGTGGTTCTGGTTCTCCGCTCTCTGATCTCTTTCTCTTTCTTACCTGCAGCGGATTGTTATCGTTGTCAAACACTTTTGCTTCGCCGCAAACGCGCACGAGGTCTGCTATCGATTCATCGTCTGTCCCGTGGATCAGGCGATAGTGCGCTACCATCTCTTCCTCGCACAGGATAGGATATCCTGGAGTGCCCAGTGGACCACAGTCTCCACGTACGCATCTAAACGCCCCGGGCCATTGATCACTCAAAGCCGAAAGATCTCTTTGGTAGGCTTCGCGGAAGTGGAACCCCACTCTTTCCAGCAATTTGCCACAAATTTCCTCCGAGAGCCGGTTGGCCCAGTCTGGAAGTTGTAGGGAAGCCGCGGGTATGCAACAATACCCTTTCCCATCTTGCGTGACTCTGTCTGTTTTGAGCTCTGAGAACAAGAAATCAACATCATTGGCCCAACATCTCCTGCCGAATTCATGCCATTGTTTCAGATATTGGATAATGGAATTTCGAAAATCGGTTGCTCCCCAAAGGTGTATCTGGTCAACTAGCGACAGGAGTTCCCAGGCTTTCCGTGCACTCACAACACGACCGCTCCAGATTCTCTGGAAAATCTATGATTCCAAGGTCAGGTAAACTCGCCACTGAAGCTAACTCTTGACCAGACTTACATAAACAGACTCACTGAATCCTTCATGCCCGGCATACTCCGTTTCATGCCGCGGTCGTTTGTAGCCAACCAGGACATGCCAGTGAGCACCAAATGAGGTAAAGACGAAGACTTGATTTTTGCTGCGACTCTTTGCCGATTGATATACTCTGTTCTTTTGTCCAACCTTTCCTGGCTGCCGCGCAAGGCTATCCAGCATATCGAGATATACAGCTCCTGCTGAACATCCCTGCCGACGCGCTTCGCGAGCATCCCCTCCCCATCCCTTAGCCTCATAGACTGCGAATGGAAATACAAGGTCTGCGTAGCCCCAGCGTGGATCAGAAATAAGGCCACAATGTCGATGAAGCAGGAGTGCTTCAAGGCGGTCATGGTCCAAATCCCATTCTGCTAAGATATTCTGGTAGTCTCTCGGTTTGAAGGTTGCAAGTCCGAAAGTTGCATCAGGAATTCTCTTGATGAACTTGGGCTCACCCACTAATAAACAGGACACCGGATCTCTCTTCAACTTAACGGTGTTGTATTCGTGCTTATCTCTGGGCTCGTTAGATCAGATGCTGAGGCTGCACCAATAGGGAAAAACTGACACGGCCAGCACTGGGTCATTCTTCATCTGACCGAAAACATCTGTCCAGGCGTCGGCTTCCCATGCATATTCGCTCTTCTTCCATCGTTCATTGTTGAGAACATGCCTGAGGAAAGTTTCTGCTCTCGAGCGGCGACTGGACTCACTAAAATGATTCCAATCGATGCCATCAAGTGACGGTAGCCAGAGATCATGATCGGAAGTAACCCACCCCGGAGAATAATAATGGCGGTAGTAAATACCTCGGGCATTCAGTCCCCAGTCGGCACCATACTGCTCAATCATCCTGGGGGGTGCGATATTGTTGGGCGTAAGGTAACTTTGTGGAGTTAGCAATACCACGACGATTCGACCGCATGATGGTAAATTGGATAGTCAGGGGGCTACGTACTACTGGGCACCAATATAGTATCTGTCTAAGGCCAATTCGACCTTGTCGTCGCTCCAGCCGTCCGTCCGCATCATATCAACCGACGGCCACAGCTTAACGACATATTCGACTTCCAACTCGCCGAGCCTCTTCTCTGCTTTGAGTTTCCTGAGGTGTCTGAGGGTCCGTTCTCGTTCCAAGTTAAAGGAAGCTCGATATTCGTCCATGGTGATTCCTGCTACAGACCCTCTGTCAGGTGACTTGACCCTTAACTCATTTTCCAGACCGCATGGGTCTGGCACCAGCGGACCATCCCACGAATGGTCCGGGACTTTAGGTTTTTTCTGCTCGTTTGGCGCATTGTCTCTTGAATTCAGGATAGGTATGGTCCGTTCGCGAGTGTCCCCACTGTCTGACATGATCAATCAATGAAAAAAATGTGGATGGTACGACAGATAGAGAGGTGATTTTTGCGCCGTTTAGCTATCGGTGTGCCGGGATGGCATACTGCCAAAAGATTTTCAAGGGGAACTGCTGAATTATTTTATATGTAAATCTTAGGCTACATATATGGTAGTGCGCACGTACGTAAGAGCGTTGGAGCCTAGCATTTTTCTCCCTCACCCCTTGCGTCGGTGTTAACCGGCGGAATCTCAGCTCGTGAAGTTGAGAGACTAGTACTCCGCTGGTGCAGTCAAAGAAATATAGCACGCATATTCAGTCTAGTAGAATATGTGGACTGCCCTTCACCGGTTAATAATAGTAGTCGTCGGCGCTGCCTAGGGTAGTACTGGGGTCGGATTCAAGTTTTCTCCTTCAACAGCTTAATGCATTTGATGGCCGCCAGATGGATGCCAATGGACCTTACGCAACGCCGTTTACAATGTAATCGAACATTATTCTGAGCTTCAGGTCGGTGTTGGTGAAAAATACTCAACGGTGGAGTTGCGTCATGGTGAGCTTGAGAGGATGAGGAGTTGAATTCGAATGAAAAGTCGGGGAAGAAATGAGCTGGCTGACTCTGCATAATAAATGACGAAGTCAATCGACTATCATGGCAAAGAAATGCGCTCAACCCATTTTGCTGGCGCCTCTGGATGAATACTACTAATCTAGACGCTGACCAATATAGTGCCTCAACGACAACTTGATACATGTGGACTGATTCTCTCGTCTACGCCTCCCGAGTAGGCCGAACGCCTCACACATCTCGTCTTCTGCCTCATAAGTAGGAAGCTTCATAACTCAGATAGTTTGATAGCTCAACTCAGGTCAACATCATAACCGGATTTTCTCCTTCAATAGTGCGACTCTAGCGCTCCATACAGCTTCGCTGATCGTCAAATGAGCCTTTGAATAATGTGCACCTTTCCGTGTGCCTGCTATATCCCACCAGATCGATGCTTATATTTACCATACTTATAATCTTAGAAATATATTACACCCCGGACCACTAATATTCGATTGAGAGAGTATAATTAGCAACATCTACGTTATTGTGTTCCGTCCGTCGTTCAACGCGCTGTATGGAGCTTAAAATGTCATGTTCCTACGTTCCAAAATCCAAATGTTCGGAACGAATGGTAATTGTACAGTGATGAAGTGCCGAGTCTCTATAGTCATTGTGCGCAAACACGGCGCATGGCGGACGGGGCCTTTACCTGCCGTATAGTCGTTTACTCGTATTCTCGTACCCGGGAGAAGGTCCTATTCATATTGTTCAGAACTGAGACCGATGATGTGAAGTGGGTCTATGAGTAAAGTCGTAGCAGCCAGGCAGCTGCCGAGAATCTTTTTATCCAATCATGTCTGTCTCCGCACTTGTATCCGGGATGTGATATAAAGAGCATGAAATTTGCAGAGTAACGCAGGGAATATTTGATCATTACGGCTATCGGCGTAGGTTCTATCTATCGTGTGCTCTGGCCAAACATGACAACCATCAAGCCCCTCAAAATGTTTGCGCGAAAGGCTCTTCTGTGTCTTTCGTTGCTGGCAACCTTTGCAGCTGCAAACCCATCAGCAGCTGATCAGTTCAAATCGCCTCCTGCGACCTCCCGAGCTAAATTTCGCTATTGGTAAACTCCGATGGGTCAGACACTACCGATTGTATGCCAGAAGCTAATCTCCACCTAGGATTCCCGATGCTAGTGTCACAACTTCCTACGTCCAACAAGACATCGCCGACCTCGCTGCCAAAGGAGCAGGTGGTTTTGAGCTAGTACCTTTCTACGCCTATGGCAATCCCACGGATGCCGCGCTACCCACGGACTGGAACACGTATGGATTTGGGACCGAAGCTTTTCGGAACGTGTTCGATACAGCATTGCAAGCAGCAGTTGACAACTCTCTTCTGATGGACTTTAGCTTAGGTGCTAGTCAAGGTCAAGGAACACCCGCTGAAGCTGGAACCGAAGGATTATCTATCCATTTGGTATGATAGCTTTTCGTCCTGTTTTCCACTAAATGGATTGAATGCTTGGACCACAGCGGCTGAGCATCACATAGCAACTCGGTGTTATGACGGTCAGATCGGGAAGTTCAATTATAGCTTCCGTCCCAGAGCCGCAAAGTCTTACTGGTACCCTGCTCTCCGGTGGTGGGTTCATGCATGGTCTCACCAATGCTGAGAAAGGAAACTTGAAGGGTGTGATTGCTGGCAGGATAATAAAAGGTTTGTGCTTTCATACTTATTGATCCAGGACCTGTACTTGATGCTAACTCCCTATACCTGCTGTCGTAGAATCTGAGAGTAACAGCTCTGACACGACGACGAAGGTGATAATAGATGAAGACTCCATCGTCGATCTCAGTCCCTATGTGAATGGCCTCAATTTGAATTGGAAAGTTCCGGCTGGCAATGACACATGGAAGATATTTGCTTTCTGGGAGGGCTTTACCAACCAAGTGTCCTGCTCGGGTGGCATCAACGGGACAACAACGATACAGAGAGGGTCTCTCGCTGTAGACCATTTCAGCAAGGCCGGCGCCAAACTCCATACCAAATTCTTCGATGATCATATCCTGACAGGAGAAGCGACTAAAACGAATCTCAGGGCCAACGGTAGATATGGTACGCTAGCCGATTGAATTACCCTTCTTGTTTTGCCTGAGATTGACAGATAGCAGCCTGGGAGGACAGTATGGAATTACTTCTCGTGCTTCCTTGGACACGAGGGTTTCTGGAGAGGTTTGAATCCGCCCATGGATATAGTCTTGTGAAATACTTGCCGCTTCTATTTAACAAAGGCAATTCATGGGCACGTACATACACTCCTTACGACGAGGAGTATGTGTACGGAGCGTATACTACAGACCACGTCAGTGTTCACGACGCAAATTATCGGCAGACTCTGAGCGAGTGTTACCAAGAATATCTGGATTACCATGTTGAATGGGCCAAGTCACATGGAATCGAATTCTCCACGCAGGTTTCGTATAACTTGCCTTTGAGTTTTGTGAGTCTCCCGGTTTACCATGTAGTAACCTCTAACCGAGATTATTTTCAGCTGAACGAAATTCCATCGGTGGATGATCCGGAAGGGGAATCTCTCGGATTCGAGGATATCCTAGATGCCTATCGCTCTCTGTCTGGCCCAGCCCAGCTTGCTGGCAGAAGCGACATTTCATCAGAGGTTGGAGCCGTTTTCCAGCCTGCATATAGCCAGACCATCCCAGAGCTCTTGCTCTCGATCAAGAAATCCTATGCTGGGGGATTGACAATGATGGTCATCCACGGCATGGCGTACACTGGGCCATATGCGCAAACCACCTGGCCGGGTTATCAGCCATTCGGCTATGGTACCACCGATTCATGGAGTCATATTCAACCCGCATGGCGGCACATGGACGATGTGCTTGGGTACCTGGGAAGGAATCAGCACATCCTGAAATCAGGAAAGCCTCGTATTGACCTTGCCATATACCAGTCCGATAGCGCTTGGACTGCTGCGCGTATCTATGATTCGGACAATCTGCAAGCAAAAGGTCTGAGCGGTTTCGACGTCTCTTATGAAGGAAACTAATAAGTGCTTTCAGGATATACCTACAATTTCATCGGCCCGCAAAACCTGCAACTCCCAGCCGCGTCCGCTTCGAACGGGGTTCTCAGCCCTGATGGTCCTAGCTATAAAGCATTGGTATTTCTTAATAACACCCAGATTGATGAAGAAGTTGTTTCCAAGGTTCGAGAGTTCGATCGTGCTGGATTACCCGTCTTCTTCGTGGGTGAAGTCCAGCCTCTGCCCCTATCCTCCCGGCCGAATGAGCAATACAACACTTCTGTTTTGGTGGAACAGCTGATCGCACATGGAACAAACATCCACCATGTCAAAAGGAACGATGACCTTCCCGCAGCTCTAGCAAAAGCAAGTATTACACCGCGTGTGCAGTTTTCGTTTCCAAACAGTTCGATCTTCAGCGTCTATCGCACAGAGACCCAATCCGGAAATGATTACGTTTGGTTGTTCAACAACGCAAATGCCACTTTCTCTTCTACGCCCAGTTTTCAGGTCAGCAAGGACATGGTGCCACATCTTCTGGATGCTTGGACCGGAGACACACGACCGATCGGACAGTATTCGTTCTCCAATACAGGGATGCAGATACCTCTCAAACTCCAACCTTATGAGACCATTATTATTGGTTTCAGGCCCTTGACAGCGAAGAGGCAGAGCTGGGTTACGAATACTTCCGGAGCTGTTAAAGCGGTCAGCTACACTGTTGATGGGAAACTATATGCGAGCATAAAGGGACCGTCAAAAGTGAGAATCAACAACACCACGGAACGGAGTCTGGATGCAGTTGTGCCGTCTCCTACTTCGCTCAAGCTCTGGAATCTGGAAATCCAGGATTGGAAAGGAGATCCCAACGACACGACCTCTATCAGGACCCAGATCTCAACACATAAGTTCAAGAACCAGACTCTACTGCCCTGGAAAAGCATCTCTCCTGAGCTCGAAAACGTCAGCGGCATTGGCACCTATACAACCAACTTCACAGTTCCGGACATTGAGGACATTGGGGCGTACCTCTCGGTTGGACCGATCTTCAACACTCTTCGCGTCTGGGTAAATGGCTGCTTGGTGGGTCCATTCGCGGCCGATAATGCAGCAGTGGACATCAGCAATCATATCCGTCGCGGCGAGACCAATAATGTCAAAGTTGAGGTGTCAACCACGCTTTATAATCGCATCAGAGCTGAGATGAACGCCACGATGTGTATGGGATCTCTGCTTCCGCTAACGGCCCCGAATTATGCGTCTGCCGGAAGTCAGTCTTACGGCCTGATGGGGCCTGTGGTCCTTGACTGGGTGGCGAACAGGATCCTGGAGTGACTAGTAACTCTTCTGTACTCAAGTGATATACATAAACTTTGTATCGCAGCAGGTTGATGCCGCGGGGAGCACGGAAGCCATCAGCTAGATTGCAATGATTATTTTTAAACCTGGAATGGAATGGTCCTCCAGCTCTTACTTTGCAGCCGTCATTCACTACGTCCCTAGGTCAAAAAAAACACCTTTCGGTACATGCCTCCCAAGCCAGCAAGAACAATGTCCGATGTCGGTACTCAACACTTCTAGTCATTGATCCTCAAGTATATAAAAGGTATCAATTCTCGTGCCAAAACAGTATGGTTCTCGATTTGTCAATGTCACTAGCAACAATGCCATTGCTGATGAAGATTCCGCCAGCATTTATCCTTTGCCCGATATCTGCATTGGGTCATTCAGGACCAGCATACCATCCCGCTTCACCGTAGCTTCCGCGAATAATTTGGTTCTAATGTTTCTACTTACTTCTTATAGGCCCATTTTTTTTTTGTTCGTATCATGATTATCATGAGCTTCGTGTTCACCACGGGCTTCGCCAAGACACATTATCTTCTCTCAATAGAGGACACGACACTGTGTACACGTGCATTAGGCTGGTAATTGGTCAATCCGCGGCTGTTCCTTGAGCAGACTACTCCATACATGTTAGTGCTCACTTATACTGTTAATATGATGATATTCAACCAATCTAACTTGACTGCTTCAAGAGTACATAAGCACTAAGGAAATATTTCTTGCGCACTGTAAGAGCTAGGGCAGGTAGGAATAAGTGATGTTCCACTAGTGAGGGGCTTCACCTTATTTATACTCCCACAAAGTTCATAAGCTCACTCACCTGACTGAAGTTCATCACTGCGGGTCTTCCTATATTGAAGCCAGTCCACGCTTCTCTGAAAATCAGAATACCAATATGGCCATCTCCAAGGTGGCACTGGCCGGTGTAAGTGCACACTAGTATCACCTGCGCTGGTTCGACTTGAGCTAGGCTGACAAGTTGAATGCTTCGCTTACATAGAAAGGCCGACTCGGCTCTGTTGTCCTCGACGAACTCATCAAAGCAGGCTTCGAGATGACAGTCCTCACGCGTTCAGTTTCAGCACCGTCGCTCAGGAATATTCCAGACGGTGTGCAAGTCATTGAGGTAGACTATACATCGCAAGACTCCCTACAAGCCGCACTCAAGGGTCACGACGCCGTAGTTTCGACGGTGGCCGGTGTGGCGGTGGCTACTCAGAAGCCCCTCATCGACGCGGCGATCGCCAACGGCGTAAAACATTTCATCCCAGCGGACTACGCCATGAGCCTGAGGAACCCCGCAGTGCGGCTGCTGCCACCGTATACCGATGTCTTGGAAATCGAAAAGTACCTCCGAGCGAGATCCGACGAGATCTCATGGACGATTGTCGCTTGCGGCGGGTTCTTGGAATACGTGTTCGATCTGCCATTTATGATAGACCTGGCGCACCGCCGGATTGATATCGTGAACGGGGGTAATGTCCCTTTTAGTATCTCGGACTTTGGGACCGTGGCAAGGGCGATTTCCGAAGTGCTCAAACAGCCGGGCCGTGTTGTTGGGCACTGCGTGCAGGTCCACGGTATGCTGGTTACGCAGAACGAGGTGCTAGAGATTGCAAAGCAATATTCTTCAGACCCAGGGTCCTGGGTAGTGAGCGAGAAGGACGCCCGCCTCAAATTTGAAGAAGGCTTGGATATGCTGAAGAGGGGCGAGTTTACTATGACGGCAGTGTCGACACTGATGGCGGGAGTAGTGTGGGATCCTAACTATCAGACGGGATTTCAGGAGACAGACAATGAGTGGCTGGGGGTGGAAGAATTAAGCAAAGAACGTCTCGAGGAGACTATTAGGGGGAAGGTGCTTGGCGGAGTTTCTGGAATTGCTGAAGACAAGATTGTATCTAATGTCGAAGCCTAGGCGGGATAGTTGATAGTGTTTCAAGACTCATATTTTCGATTGTATGATGGTTGGCTTCCATTTTTTCAAGTATAGGCGACGCTACCATGCTTTTCATGATGGCGCATACTGGGTTTGCAATCTTCCTTACAGTCTGAACTTATCCCTGATATCTTTTGTTCAGGAGTTCAACGATGAGACAGACCCAGAGGCTAGCCTAGACTGACAAGGCCCATGTCTAGACATCCCTTTTTGGCCTGGTGGTACTATATCTCTATACGATCTTCTTTATACGATCTTCTCTTTAACGAGCTCAGCAGCGGATTTCCCAAAGGGATGTAGGTGGTCATGCCTCTTCCATGCTGGAAATGGGGGCAATGAATGGACTAGCATACTTACCATGCAGCTGGATTCATCACGCAGCACAGGCCCTTAGGTTATCACAGCCTCTGCTCGTGAATCAGAGAAGATGGCCCTGAAGAGCAAGGACAGGGTACATACTCGCAACCTGGATAGGTGCTAATGTCCCTTCCAACACGGACCTAGTACCTCGCCAGGCTTGAGTTGACACTTAAGTTCAAGAAGCAGAAGTCTCGGATTCTGGATTCGCCTGGTGGATAAAAGTTGGGGTTCGGCGTACACGCTGAAATCCTAGATCGGCAACGGCTACGGTCTCCGGGCGGGTCCGGTAGGGACGGGGATGAGTGACTGCTCCCGGACAAAGAGAGAGATGTTCAAAACTGCATTCAAACCATCATTATGCTGAATGATTCAGATTCCGCGGAGCTTGAGAGCTATTGACCGGGCCTGACGTCAGGTGCTTACCTACTGTCGGACAGCGGACTTAAAACCGCAGAGGAGGATAAAACCGGGAGCGTAAACCTTCGCCGGTTTTAACTTTACTAACTCCGAATAGAACATATATGAAGCCCTAGCTTTGACCAAGTGACATACTCTCGAGATTCTCTGTCTTCTGGATAGGGTATTCTATAAAACAGCATAAATCCTTGTTATTTCATCTTTCCTCCAATTCCAACCATGTCGAAAATCCTCATCCTAGGAGCAACCGGATACTTAGGCAAGCATGTAGCCCACAGGCTCGTCCAGTCAGGCCAACACACAGTCTACGGCGTGGCACGTTCACAGGAGAAAGCAGCCCAGCTCGCCCGACAGGAGATAATACCCGTTCTCTGCAGCAACCCGGTCGAAGTTCCAGAGGCGTATCTCTCCGTTATCCGCTCCGAGAGCATTGACATCATAGTCGATGTCTCAGGCGCAAACCAGGATACTTACAGTTTCCTCCACAATGCGATACTCATCGGGCAGGAACGGCAGAAGGAATACGGGCGTCACGGCGTGAAAGGACCAAAGCTTGGCTTCATCTACTGCTCCGGGACCTGGGTGCACGGCTCATCTTCCCAAGCCGTTAATGACCTCTCCGTCGTAGACCTGGCACCCTCACCTGCCCCGGAGCTAGTTGCCTGGCGACGTGATCTTGAGAAGCAGATACTAAACGCGGCCGACGTGCTGGATGTGATGATTCTCCGGCCCGCCTTGATTTACGGCAGGGAACTAACGATCTGGTCGTCTTTCGTGACGCCGCTACTCAACGCAGCGAGGACTGGAGAGACGACGTCAATTGAGATCCCTTTGGAGGCGGATGCAAGGCCAGGGCTGGTACATGTCGACGACGTAGCGCGAGCCTTTCAGTGCGCTACTGCGAAGCTCCCTTGTGTCTCCGGAACCGGTGTATACCCTGTTTTTGACCTGGTTACGAGCCAGGAGGGCATGCGCGAGATCTTCGAATCTATGTCTGTATGCTGGGGCTTCAAAGGGACAGTGACTCTGAAGGGTGCTGGCGAGGACAAGTTCGCTAAAGCAATGAGTACGACGTTCCGGGGCTCTTCTGCGCGGGCTGAGCAGCTTCTTGGCTGGAGGCCGAGGAGGTTAGGCGGGTTCGTGAAGGATATGAATGTTTATGCGGCTGCATTCGCAGCACAGTGACTTTGGCCTCTCCATTTCAGGGGCGCTGCTGTTACAATGTCGGAATAATTATTATATATGGACCAATATGGCAGCAATCGTTTTAGAGCCCTTCTATAAAGAGGAATTCAATAATACCACGCGTATATGCGTCGCACTTACCATCCGCAATTGAGCACGGCGTAAAGTATAGTTCAAGTCCTTGGGAAATTGCCGGGAAACTCCCCGTATGACATCCATTCATCCGTAGAGGGGCTGTCGTCGAAAACTCCCAGTCCGCCTCATTCCGCGACAGAAGACGGGGGCTCCAGAAGGGCATAGGTGAACGAGGCAGGCTTGACAGAGCTTCTGTTGTCCATCCACTGTAAGACAGGCAATGTCAGCTCTGTGACATGGCAAAGAGGGGCCGCTCTATGTAATTCAGGTCATTTCCACTCTTTATATCGTCGTTGGCTATTCCGTGTTAGGCGGTGACAGGCAGGATCTCTACTTCAATCCAGCTCTAGGAGTAGTGACATATTCCGGGCGGATTGATCAATGTGTTAACATAATTGAGTCTCTGGCCTCGTTTGCCCATTGTCAGAATGGATAGATTAAGCTAATGAAATTGTTGTGGAGAGAAGTAAGAGTCAATGCGTCTTAGGTCCCTCGCCTTTGCTCAATCCGATGAACAGCCAATGGTTGCGAGGATATCTGTGCCAGCTCATATCAAGGCTGCGTGCCAATAGATTAATGGTGGAAGAACGGCATGCTCATCTTCTGCAGTCGCCGTGGCTGAGATAGTAAATGGCATTGCGCATTGGGCACTGGAAACACACGGACAGCACGGTCACAATTTCTATCTTATGTCCATGGCGGAAGATGTGGGGCAATTTCTGAATAATAAGTCTCTGGGCAAGGGGGATCAGAGAAGTCAATTCATATTCACTTTTGCCAAGGTCACCTGACAGTCTGGTACGATCATGGGGGTAGGACTGTTGGCAGTTGTGAAGCCGCTGGGGAAGACAGCTTGCAACACTCGTTGCCACACTGATTTATTCAATCCGCCTAAGCCAGGCCGGCTTCTCATCCACGTGCCATAGCCACCAGAGTCCAGTAACTTGCTCATCTGCAGAGTCAAGCTTGAACTCCAGGAGAGTCTGTCTGTAATCCGCTGGACCTGCCGAAGCTACCACGTAGCTATTCCAATCTTGCAAGAGGAAACTGTAAGTATCTTTTCGGTAGAACACCAGCTTTCGTCTCGAAGCCCCATTATGATTAAATACTACATCCAGTTTGCCATCAAAACCGGCCGCCTCCCTGTCCGCAACCACAGTCATGGTGAAGAGATCATTAAATCCCTGGTACCTTCCCACATAAATCATTGGGTCCCGTTCAATATCGGAGAGTCGTCGGTTCTCCCTCCATGGCCGTTGAAGGCCCTCGTAGAAGAACTGTCGTGCTAAGTCTGCCTCCTTCTTCATCCACGGAGTCAGATCTACCCATGGGGTCAGGTCGAATAATGCTTGAATCAGGATCTGTGCCGCGAAGTCGCTCGCGTCTCCAAAGCTTCGGCCATTGCTCATAGTCACCACCGCGCTTTGTGTGTCAGGAAATGTCCACACTGTCGTTATTGATCCAGGCATGCCGCCGGTATGGCCTATCGCCAGGAAAGGCGGGGATTTCATCCCCAGTATGTGTTTCAGGTGAATCTGGTGGTCTGTATCTCGGGAGTAGCGATTGCCACTGAATGCTCCCAACATTGAAGATGGAAGATCCATACGTACCCATCCCATGCAATATGCAGCGTCCTTGCTAAATGATGGGTCATCAGCCGGTCGAGTCCAGTAGCCGCGACGGACTCGATTCATTTGCTTTAAGGGATTGTTGTGCATGTTGGCCTCTGTACCAAGTAAGGAATCGTCTGGTACGGGTATGGATGCTTTTGTGTCTTTGACCTGGGGCTGGTTTTCTCTCCTCTCCGCAGAGAGGACTGCAACACACCAGTTGAGCATGTCTCTGACACTGCTCCGCATCCCCGTCGCAGCCAGCAATGGTGAGCAATCCTCATGCGACCACGGCTCAGAGTCCAGCTGAACGAAGCTCCCATCATCGAGAGTTGCACATGGAGCAGCGACGTTATCATCACCTGCGATGTCCGCTCTTGACAGAGCCGTCCTCATCATGCCAAGCGAGTGTAAAATGCGTTCCCGAACAAATTCCGCGAATTTTTGACCTGTTACCCTCTCAACCACCTTAGCCATAAGCCCATATGTGAGATTGTTATACTCCCAGTGGCGGTTAAATTTCTGGCCTTCTTTGTTGCTTGTCGGCATTATGTTCAGGATTTTGATCACATCTTCCTCGCTAGCAAGAATGGACCCACGGGGCCCGTAGAAGAGCGCCCCCGGATGAGTTACCCCTGTCGAGTGGCGAAGAGCATCGATAAGGTCTGCATTCTGGCCGATCTGAGGATCTCCTACTGGGTTGAACTCTGGAAGGTATTTCTGAATTGGGTCCTGCCAATGCAGCTTCCCTTCGTCGACTAGCATGGCGACGGCGGCAGAGGTGAACATCTTGGAACAGGAACCAATATAGTAGATTGTGTCTGTATCAGACTTGAACCTCTTCTCAGCGTCTCGGTACCCGACACTTCCTTGCAACACTACCTTGCCTTCGTGAACCACACCAAAAGAGATAGACGGCACCTTGCATATTTCCCTCGCTTGATCGATTTGGGATAGCGATTCCTGGAGACGCCGATTGAGACTGCTGGAGCACGGAGACTGGATGGACATTTGGAATGGATTTCTATAAGCTGGGTAGAATTATCTGTTATTACCCAGCTTTGACACCAGGGAGACACTTATCCCAAAGACGGCTATGTTGTGGGTGGCTTTTGGACTATAAATACTGGTCAGTCTCCCTGCGGTCAGTAAACCCCTTACAGCTGGGCACGAATGTGTCTCAGTGAAGTTGTAATGCTGCGCTGTGTTGTCAAAGTACCACTGTGATATATGTACCAAATTTTAGCCCCTTACTGCTAGGCATGTTTGTGTCACCTGGCAAAGTTCCTAAGATGAGCCACAACACTATTCTGGACTCTGCCGACCTTCAAGTTTCACACCAGTGTCGAGCTCAACCCTTCTCCCAGTGGCTGTCATATAAAGCCATGGATCCACTTGTGGTCTTGGATCTGCTGTCTATCCTTTTGAGTTGTGTTGTCGGCTATTACGCCCAGTTCTGTACGTTTGTACCTTGGCTATACGCCGGCCTAGTGTTCCGTATACACACTCAGTTGCCTGATGATTCTCACTCTATGATCTTAAGGCCTGAGAAACAATGCTTAACATAAGATTAAAGCCCAGCCTAGAACTTGACACTTGATGCCTGGTGAAATGAATGCACTACTGCCAACAATACCAGCCTCTGCATTTGCATATATAGAACAGGGAAAACCTAATAGCAACCTCACTTTACATATCAGGAGAAAAACCTGTTCCGAGACCAAGATACCCCATTGTCAAAATCACATGACATTTAATATCCTCCCCCCTTGCTCCCCTTACTTGGGTAGTGCCTCTCCGCCGCCAGTTGCACCACCAGCGCTGCCTGGAAATATGTGGTGAGGATGCATAGTGACTACTGTAATCATGCAGATGAGTACTTATACTACTTTCAAGTAAGTAGGTATTAGAGTAAGACTACTCACCTCTCTGACTAGTAGTAGGCAGGCGTTAAAGACCTGAAAAAAACATTTATCAACTTAAGAGTTCCTCTCGTTTCCAACTATCACAGTTATTAAGGGTAAAGTGGAACTTACTGGGTTAATGGAAGCTGAGATTGCTCAGAAAAATGATCAATAGGGTTGTATGAATGAAGTAGTGAGTGAACTGTTGAATTGTCAGCTTTATATATCAGTTTTCACCACTCAATTGTGGTGAGGAGTGAACATCTCTCTCCATAGTGGTGATGTATGATAGTCACGACTGTGTAACCATCCATATGGCCAATGTTTATCATCATTGCATCACGCTTAATCGGCGGCCTTATACCCAGTGTGCCTTATGTAAGGAGCGCGACGTCAGACTATCAGTGTCTTTATATTCTCATTTCTGCATTCAGTAGAGATGTATAGAATGAACAAGCCTAGGCTGGATCGTGACCTCTATCTATGCATTTTCAGGAAACTTATATGCCATGTCATGATATCATCCTTGTAGTCAGATTAACTGATTCCTGATCTAATTACAAGTTCAAATGTTCAATTGCAGGCCAGATATGGAAATTGACATGAGGTTAACTTCGATGCCATGCAGGCATAATAGTAATGTCTTGTCATGGTCATATCTCCGCATGCAGCGAAGACCATCTACGGCGGACTGCGAGCACAAGACATGACTTTATAGGCCTACAATGGGGAATTATTGAAGATACCAAGGCAATTGAAGACCACTGGTTCCCTAACAGTCTGACAATAGGACATTCTAGTCTCTCCTATCACAGAATTAATTTGAAGTCTAGCAAAACAGCTAACCAACATGCTCAGTGCAGTGTCAATATGACAAGAAATACTTCTTGCTTTTCAAATACTTATTCTTCACAACTAGTATCTAGACATATATGCATTCCCAGCTGTACCTAGGTGGGATAAATTTGTTTGGAAATGAACGATAATTACCAACCAGACGGGACCTAGGTGACTTGAAAAAGCTGTAAGCAAGGGTCGTGTGAGCATAGTATTGTTGCCCATGCAACAATTATACATGTTACACAAAAATGCTGCAACGACTTGGGAGACATCTATGTTCATCAAGTTCATGCTGAGGCTACATACCTGGGTAAAGAGATCGAAATACTACAGGGTAATATGTGTCTTGCATCTTAGAGATTATGGCTCATTAGTGGAAGCTATGCTTATTCAAACTAGGAAACAGTCATCTTTGTCCTCTCTAGTACATTACTTTGAATTCAAGAGTCCTTGCCCGTTGTCTGTCTTGCCTCAAATATCTCTTGTTCTGTGGATCAGGCTACCTGGCGTCTTTATTACTGGAGCTTTCTAGTTTGGGTACTAGAAGCAGACACATATAACAGTGAATTGTATTGCAGAGTATAGTATTAAATATTTCTGTTACCAGGACATGTAGTATTAGTCTAATTGCACTTAATATATCATTAAGGTTCAGTGCATAAGTGTAACCAAAGAAGTAGTGATTCATTAGCAATAGTATTCGTAAAGCCACTACTCTATTGGCGAGTATGGAAACACTATTTCCATTTCCTTCATGGTTCAAGAATAAACAGTTTTCACCAGGAAGCTTGATGACTATCTAAAGCTAAACCAGGAGTCGTGTGCAGTGATTGATGAGCTATATCATCCCTCCTCGGCGGAGATATGGGGATTCGCAGAATGGCAGATATTTATTGTCATATTTTAATGTGTTCGTGTATTGTCAATAGTGAGTAGATTAATTTGATGAAGATCCCATGAAGACAAGGTAGTCAATGCCTCTTAAAGCTCCGAAACGCACTGGTCCTGTGACAGGGTCAAGAACAGCACCTGGATCAGGTGCTCTTGGGATAATGCCATCAACATGTCGCAGGCTGTTATGAACCTTTACAGCTTCCGGACAGAAGTACCCGGTCCAGATCAGCGTGGACAAGTTAGTATTCAAAGGAGCACCCGTGTTCTGGGTCACGTGACGCTGAATCTCATGCTTCTATTGGCCAGAATGTAACAATTGCTTCAGAGAACGGCGGTCTAAAATAACGCCGGCGTTGGTTGCTTATTTAATCAGCTAATGAGGCAATTATCAATCTATTTGCTTGCATCCATAGATACTGCTTTATCAACCGTCGACTCCGTCGCAGTAGCCGTAGACGTAGGCGAAGTTAACAATTTCATCAACGACGCTACCGCATGACCCAGAACATAAACTCCCAAGCTCAAAAAGTTCAACCACATCAGTCCAACAAAACAAAGCAACACTCGCGGGGGAATCATCTTGAAGATCTCCGTCGGATCAAACCCGACCCTTTTATTGAACTCCTTAACATGGACAGAGAGGGATGTCGTGCTTCCGTTCTGGGTTTCAGTCTCATGTACACCGTCCGTAAATGCATCATTGTATATGGCCGTCGCGATAACACCCCCGAAGACCGTCATGAAGAACAACACCAACGCCTGATTGAGTAACTCATAGAGCCATGTGCAGCACAGCGAGAAAAGGACAAGAGCCCCCCGGCGAGATCCGGAGTCCGCGAAAGCAATCAGCTGAGCGATGGTGCCATTTTCAGATTTAGAAGACGGGTTCCAGGCGACCAGGAGGCGGCACATGAGGAAGGTGAACATGGTGGTGCAAGCGATGATCTCGAAGTAAGTGCTGTTGGTGTTAAGGGCAGCAAGGGCGGTATAGCCGAGCGAGGTGAGAGTCCATGAGACAAGCACGCCAATGGCAAGGCCTCTGTAAATGCTAGTGCTGACATGAGTGAGACTGGGAGCCATATTGACGTTGCTTGGTTGGTAAATGGTGAAGATTCGAATTTTTCAGGCGTCCAATTTGTTTTATGCGAAAGTCACCTGATCCTGTTGGAGCCACTATTAATAACCTTCAGGCGTTCAAGCCTTCAGGAATCCCTTTTGAATTTCTTGCAAACTAACGAAAGGAGTCATGTATTAGCGGCTCTAATTAAACGAACTAAATAAGCCGACCTGATGTAACCATAACAACCGCTAATGCGGTAATTGGTCCGGCTTTTCCCGCGTGGAGATGGCTGCCTTGGTGCCTGCCGTCCATGTCTCAGAGATTGCATCACACGAGCACACGGCATAACTAAAGATAGTCCCTTTCCCGGATCTTCTTCATCAATGAGGAAAAACAGGCCTCCCAAGTGTCGGAATGTCCTTTCTTTGTATTCTGTTCGTTTTGGTCGTCCATCGGCATGAAGCACAACCAGGTATCAACGTTCCGTATTGACAGAGGCCGAAATGGATATAGACGTCTATCCGTCCGTGCTGGAAAGAAAGGGCGCAATAATACGGCATACAAGTCTCATTGCTGCCTCCAGACCCAAAGCACAAGTGAGGCAACAGCCCGAGCGTTCTAGCTAAGACGCCGTTGGGGCAGACCCCGTACTCTAAGACACGGCGTCCAACGCTTCAGCCAGGCGAGCGGCATCCTTAAAGCCACTCCAGGCCCAGCATTTCTCAATGATTGGCCCAAGCCAGATCTCCTCTGTACTTGGGAGAGACTCTCTGCGCGGCCACGTCGCCCGGGAAACGTAGTTCTCGTGAAGATCAAATGTGCAGTGCTCCCCTGTCACGACTTCATAGATCACCTTCCCCAATTGTCCAATGTCCGTTTGGATAGAATATCCGTTGTCATCAGCAGTTTCCATGTCGGTATCCTGAGGCATTATCGTTGATTCGGTAAAGTCGCAGAATTTAATCGCCAGAGTGGAATCAAGAAGAAGATTCCGACAGGCAATATCTGCAACGATAACCGAGCGGTCATGGATATTGCAGAGGGCATGGGCCATTTGCCGGAACCATGAAAGTTGCATAGTCTTTGTTGGCTGGTTTTGTAACAGATATGAACGTAGATCCCCATTCTTCATCAATGCAAGCTGGGTGGTCGTGTCCGAGAAGCTGATGTATGGGAGGACCCCATCGCATTGTTGCAGACGCCGATAAACTTCTTGCTCTCGCTGAATGACCATAATGTTTATGTCCACATCGTCATCTGAGCTATCCAAGTACCTTAGAGGCATCTTCACAGCCATGCCATTCTGGAGGACTACAACGCCAGACCTGCCGTACCCAAGGAGATCCTCTTGGAATATCGGATTGCCTCCCGGATCTAAAAGCGGTGTAGACATTATTTGGATTGGGGGAGGAGCGAAAAGCTTGTATTTCTTAGTCTAATGAAAGTAAAAGCAGATTGATTGGAGTCGAACACTAAATATAGAGGACGGACTGAATCACGGACTAAGACTGACGCGATGTAACCATAACAACAGCCCAACCTGGTAATCAGCTCGGTTTCTCCCGTGCACAAGCCCCTTGCGCGGAGACGGTGCTTGACACCTGCATCGGTGTCTTAGAAAATTATAAATCAGCATTCTCATCAAATCCGGCACGGCATATAAAAAGGTATTCCTTTCTTAAATCATAAAATCAATATCTATCACCAGCAATAAAAATGGCGCTCTCAACACCCTGTAACCTTGTTGTCAACCCATCTTTCGAATCAGGCAATCTATTCCCATGGTTCCCGTCTGCCCTCAACGTGGCCAAGATAAGCAATGCAACCAAAGCATATGACGGGGATTACTACCTGTATGACCATATCCAAATTGCCAGAGCCCTAACTAACCGGAGCAGTGACCTACAAACCGCCATCGGAAACCGAGGCAACACCATCTCTCAGCCCTTGAGGAACCTCGACCCGAGCATCGACTACACCTTCAGCATGCAGGTGCAAGCGGCATCGCCCGCCGCAAACTACTGCTCGCTTTATGTGTATATGGGCAAGAACTCGACTACGGGTTTCGTGGCCACCGATATGCTGTTTAACTCCGGCGAGTGGACGTCTATCACGGGGCATTACCGGCCGAGGCTGGCGCAGGAGTATCTGAATATTGTGGCTAGTTGTACCTTTGAGGGATCTTCCTACACAGGGAGGGTGTTTATTGATGATGTTGTGCTTGCCCCTTCGAGCTGTGAGGATGGTGTTTAGCGAGGTATGTCAGTGGGAATAGAGTGCGCGATCAAATCACCTACCTGGAGGGCAACGTGCCACTGTTTCTTGGAGATCGGTTTTCATGCTTTCCTTTGTTGTGTACAGCTTATGATAGACAATCAGTCTGCTAAGTAGATTTACTGTGTGGTATGTAAGGCCCTTGTCTCTCTTGATTTCTAACTTGTACAGATAATGGCACCAAACACGATGCAGAAAATGATCCTCGAACAGATCAAGATGCCTCTTTATCTGGATTCTCGTTGCCTTCCTCCTCAGACTCATCCTCAGATTCACTCTCGGTACCCTCGTCTTCGTTGTCATCAAGCTCATGGTTATTAGGTGCTTTCTCGGCCAGCGATGTTTCAACCCATGTTTCGACACTGGCTACAGCATCCTCTGGCGAATCCCGATAGCGCAGCAAATATCCCTGGACCTCGGCGGGAGAAAAGGTGCAAGGGGGAATGTTCTCGGCAAACTGTTTGGCGAGTTCTTGTGGATTAATCGCTGCAGACCCTTCTTTCGTCGATAGGTCACTCTGAACGTAAGACGCAACGGGTGCACTATCCACTTCAGCGGACGTGTAAACCTGGAAGATATTGCGAAACATGGCCGCACAGAGATCTCGACTGGCGAGCTGAAACTCCAGCTTGTAGTCTACCCGGCCAGGTCGAATGAGTGCCGGATCGAGATGTTCATGGTGATTCGTCGTCATGATCAGCACCCGGCCCTCCTGAGCCGCGACGCCATCGATGATATTCAATAAGGAGGAGAGCGAGATCCCATTCTTTCCCTTTCGGCGCCGTGCACCTGGCTTGCGGCGACCAGTCACTTCGTTGGCATCAATATCCTCCAACAGTACCAGGCATCGTCTTGGAAGCGTCAGAAACAGCTGCGTCAAGGAATCCTCCGTAAGCTGCTGCGAGTTCAAGTTGACCATGTATACATTTAACCCCAGGAACCCAGCGGCGGCGAACGCAAGACTGGATTTCCCTGTCCCAGGGGGTCCATAGAACAGGTATCCCCGCCGATAGGGAATGCCACGGTCGCTGTACCAGCGCATCGTACTGGGGTGCAGATAGTGCTGGATGTCTTCGAGGAACGCCTTCTTGACCGCCTCGTCCAGAATAACGGTGGACAGAGGTCGCGCAGGACGCGAAGTCGACCTCTTCCAGGCGAAGTCGCCATCGTAAATCGACTTCATGCCGCGGTAGATGACCGTCCTTCCCTTTTCTTTTTGCGAGAACGCCACCCGAGCATCCTGCATCAAGTCTTTCAGAATGGCTGGATCCCGTCCAAAACAAGAGACCCGCAGCTTCTCCGTCCGCGTGTACACCATTTGCCGATTTTCCTCCACCTCCCGGGTAAGCGCAAGATACCGACCCCGATACCGGAACCAGTGTGTTCCCGCTGACGGAGTCCAGAGCAAGGGACGGGTATTCGCCAGGGAGGCCTTGTATTCTGCATCAGCGTGGACCTCCAGCTCGTCCTCCTCAGCCGCATCGTTGTCCTTGTTGCTGTCTTCACCGAAGAAACCACTCTGACCGCTTGTCAGGGACGTTATGGCCAACAAGCGGTTTTTATCCGCGTCGAACTTTTGCTTCATGAGCCAGTAGAGGAGATAATTGTAGGCCTCATCGTAGGAGTGGACCTCGATGCTGGAGCAGAGGAGATGCAGTGGGAAGTCGCCATATTCATCTAGCAGTCTCTTGGCCACCCAGGATCCCACGGCAAGGGAGGAGAGATACAAGACCTTTTCGACGGTCCCGTTCATGATGGATGTTGCTGTTGACATGGGACCGATTCTAGGTACTCAATTATGTGGTATTTCTTGGGCAGTGCTGCCTAAGGATCCACCCGACAGGCTGACATTCTGGCCAATAGTGGCGAGATGGCTGCCTAGCTGCAGATCCAGGCCAAGTGTGACTCTCCCCTCAGCTGTGCCGCGGTGGATTTATGGCAGCTAATTAAAAGTTAATGATGCAGCCTCGTCAGGTCCTTTCAAAATTCCTCTACCGCTCGGTGGGGGCAAAAGATCTTGACTATCTGCACCGAGTCATTCAGACAAACGCAGATCCAGTCATGTACATGACTGGCCCTTATTGTAATGAATCCAACCACTTTTATTCCTCTGAAGCTGTGATATGACTCTGTTTAGGTTTGATGCACGCATTAGTGTTGAAAATATGAGGCTATCAAGCACTTAGTCCGCTGGTCTACATATTCCATATTGTTGGGACGCGAGGATGACACCTCTCGCAAAGTATATATATCTATGTGCTGATAGATGCAACACATCAGTCCGTAAACCTGCACGATGAGCAGCGTCGAATTCTGTTAGCAACTCAGTTCGTTATTGTAATGGTCTCGTTCATTGGAACCTTACAACGTGTCTGAGACTTAGTTTTGCTCACCCTGGCAGACATGACGTAGGGTTATGGATATCTTGCTATATTCCCTCTATGATGGCGCCCCTGTCAAGAAACAAATGGACACAAAAAGATTCTACAATACATTATACACCAATCACAACCTCCGGCTCCCGCCTGTCCAGCTCCATCGGTCCATCACTGACACTAATCTGCACCGTCTTCATGATGCGTCCCCCTGAAGCAGCCGGGATGGTTTGATCCGGCATCCGCCCCCAGCCATGATCGTATTCCGTCTCCGACCGCCGCAACCTCCGCGACCGGCTATCGGACGACGTATGACTTCGCAACTTCGAGTTCGGCGGTGATACGTCGTCCGTGTAGGCGATGCCGTACTCATCGACGTAGACGGCCAGCACGGGCTTCATGAACGAGGCGACGAGGCAGACGACGCTCATGGCGAGGTAGAGTTCTGCGGTGATGCTGGCGAATGCGCCATAGAGGATCGGATTCTCTGAAACTAGCTGGACTTTGACGTAATAGAGATGTATAGCCGCCAGCGGGATGAGTCTGCTCTCGTCAGCGGGACCGCGGAGGTGCGGAGGGATCTTACACGACTCGACAGCTGAGAGTACCGAATACGACGATTTTTTGTCGTGTGGAGATCTTGATGCTGTATATCGCTCGGGCGGAGTAGAGGATGAGAAGGGACTCGAGGGCAATATCGATGGCGGTGATTGCCTGCCATCTTTGGAACTGCGTCTGTCAGCATGGGTCGCTTCGGATGGCGTTGAGACCATACCAAACCACCACATTGTGCGTCGATATCGAGCCACGGTTGATGGCCACATCGGACTGCTAACAGAATAATGGACAGTATAACCCAGATACATCCTGCAACGAGAAGACCTCGGATAACAGCTCGAAGTTTCTGCTTGAACAGTGTCATGTAGAAGACGGTGGTCGTTATCTTCGACAGGCCGAGGGTGACAACGAAGAGGATATCGGAGGCATATCCCATCTGCGGATGTAAGTATGAATAAAACACACGGTCGCTTCGACGTACCTTGAGCATTTTCTTCTTTGTTGCGGAGGAAAGCGACTCTTCGGTTGCTCCCCAGCCGTAGTGAACCTGCGCTAGTACCAAAGACGTCTGCGCCAGTGCAACAATCTGTCTCCATATTAGACTGTATTTGCAAAGAAACTTTAGCGTCCTACCACTACAGCCATAAACCCATAGTCGTCTTTCTGGATGATTCGCCTCTTGAACGAGGAAAACGTCCGAGCGGCCAGAGACGAAAGTACCAGGACCAAGCAGAAGCCGGTGATCACCACAACTAGCCCTCCATGGTTGTCGTTCCGGTTCACCGTTGGAGGGCCACTAACACCCGATGGGAGAGTCGTGGCAGTCGTCATGACTGGCGTCGATAACGATGATAGCTGCTCATGAGGAAGGGCGACATTGTTGAGAAGATAACAAACTGCTCATATAAGCAGAGCAGATGTGAGGTAACCGGGATATATGGTCAGAGAGGGCGAAGTCAGCAAAAGTATCACCGATATTAAACGCCAGGGATCAGCCTCTCGAATTGGAAAGAGAGCTGGTTGGAATGGGAATCTGACATGAGCAGTGGTTGGTGAATAACGTTTCGCTGATGCATTAGTTGCATGATCATCCTAGACAGCAGGGATCAAGACGAGTCTTCTGACCATTGATTCAAATGAGGATGAAGAGAATGCTGACAGTTGGGATCGGGGGTTATGCTTATTATCGCACCACGTCAGACTGCTGAAGAGCAACAGACACGAGCACGCCCATGCCTCTGTGTAACCCCGCCTCGCTTGTTTTGTTTGTTCTGGTCACCGTCGCTCCCCCTTGCTTCATCCTGCATTTCCCCTCTTTTCTTCCTTTCTATCTTTGCGCATCCCGCCCTACATTTCTTCGAAACTCGATAATCGAGCAATGGCGTCGATACACGATAATCCTACGATGCAGGCAGGATCCAAGGCGCCGGCGATGGGCTCACTTCTGGTGGAAGGGGGACATCACACGTCCACAGATGCAAAACACAGCGGAACGGTATATGATGATCATGATATGCAGCGCATGGGAAAGGTCCAGGAGCTAAAGGTGAATAGCGGTAGACGGCGATATGGCACGTTCTGACCCCAACAGAGAAACCTCCGCCCTTTGGCTGCATTGAGTTTCGCGTCGGTACTTCAGGCAACGTGGGAGTTTATTCTCATGTGAGTGCACTTGATCCTTGCGACCGACCGTACTAAGCGATTCAGATCCAACACGCAGGGGCTGCAGAATGGCGGACTCGCGGGCATGGTGTGGTCCTATGTATGGACGTTTGTCGGGTTCGGCTTTATCATCGCTTCATTATCGGAGATGGCTTCCATGTACGTCTTGTTTGAAGTGTAAGTGAGATCAAGAGTACTGCTGACCAGAAAGGGCCCCGACCTCTGGTGGACAATACCACTGGGTGTCCGAGTTTGCTTCACCGCGATACCAGAAATTCCTGAGCTACCTCACGGGCTGGATGTCCGTTCTAGCATGGCAAGCCGGCTCTGCATCAGGGTCTTTTCTGACCGGTACAATTATCCAAGGGCTCATCAGCGTTCGTGATCCAGAGTACCATTCTGAACGGTGGCAAGGAACGTTGTTCGTCTTTGCCATGATTGTGGTGATCTATTTTTTCAACGTCTACGCTGCAGACATGATGCCTCTGTTCAATAATCTGCTGATGATCCTGCATATCCTGTCCTGGACGGTGGTCGTGATTGTACTGTGGGCCATGGCTCCGCACCAATCCGCCAAGGCCGTGTTCACGGAGTGGACGAATGGGGGAGGCTGGTCTAGTATGGGGCTGAGTGCCTTGATCGGGCAGATTTCTGCCATCTATGCTTCGCTGAGTATGTTGATGCGCCGCTTAGAATTCCTCTAACTCTGGCAGGCTCCGATGCGACGGCACACATGTCTGAAGAAGTCAAGGACGCTGGACGCTACGTCCCGATTGCGATCGCATGGGGATACTTTAGCAATGGCGTCATGGCCATTGTGGTGGTCATTTCCTTCCTTTTTGCCATTCCCTCAGTCGAAGACGCACTGGAAGACGACACCGGATTCCCGTTCATCTATGTGTTCAAGAACGCCACGTCGGTTGCTGGGGTCAATGGGCTGACAGCAATCATTCTCATCCCCGTTATCTTCAGCAACATTCTGTTCAACGCTTCCACGTCCCGACAGACCTTCGCCTTTGCTCGGGATAAAGGACTACCCTTTGCCCGCTGGATTGCCAAAGTCGACCCTAAACGTAAAATCCCCGTGAATGCGATCGCCCTATCGTGCATCATCAGCTGTCTCCTCTCTCTCATCAACATCGGCTCGCTAACCGCCTTCAACGCCATTATTTCCCTTAATGTAGCAGCTCTCATGTACACCTACATCATCTCCATTAGCTGTATTATCTACCGCAAGATCTGGCATCCAGACACCCTGCCCCCGCGGCGGTGGGATCTCGGTCGGTATGGTTTGACTGTTAATATCGTCGGATTGCTATACTGCATGTTCGCACTGTTCTGGGCTTTATGGCCGAGTGAAACCCCAGTCACAGTCGACAATTTCAACTGGAGCGTGGTGATCTTCGGGGGTGTGTTCGTCCTCAGTTTGGTCATGTATGCTGTCAAGGGGCGGAGGGAGTACTATGGGCCAGTGCTGATTGTCCGAAGGGATTAGCCCTCAGGTAACAAGTTATCGAGCATTATCGAGTAGCGACCAACTCTTGCCCAGCTAAAGCGCCAAGGCACGCCAAGGATTCCGCAGCTGTACAGCCCAGTGATCGACACATTCGTCGATGATTTCCGCCCCAAGATTGGGCAGTGCAGCGCCGCCAACACGAGCTGACCTCATCGTGTGCTGATCACCATGACATATATAGCACTCCTCCTCCCTCCCCAGGAATTGTCTAACAACTACACGATCATGGCTCCGAAAACTCTCACAGATAACCACCCCGTCGTCCTCTCCCTCCGCACTGCAGCCCTTCTCACCTCCGCCGCGGGCTTCATCTCCCTCGCCTGGTCCATCACACACCACGAAGGCATCTCCGACGACGGAGCGGGGAGCATCAACTCCGTCGTCTTGGGAACCGTACGCCCCCCCACCTCCATCTTATCTCACCAATCTAACAAGATCAGATCGCATACGCCTTCCTCTGGTCTCTCGTCGCCCTGACAATACGACTAATCCCCCGACGTATCCATCCGGGAATATACCTCGCGTTTGACATGATTGCGTTCCTGGCGAATGCGATAACGGGGAGTATCGGGCTGGCGGTGCTGGCGCCGGTGATGGAGGGCGGGTATAGCTGCTACTCTACAGGTTGTGACGGGGATGCAGTCCTCCGAGTGGAGATTTTTGCGTATGTGGTTGTGTTTGTGAATGTGTAAGTTGGCTCCCCTTGAGATGGAGATGGAATAAGCTGATGGTGTAGGGTGGTTCATTTGATGCTCGTGGTTTGGGCTTCGTGGGCTTGTCATACTGAGAGAAGGGGGAAGAGGACGGGGAAGAATGGGTTGGAGGAGATTGAGCTGTAGCGGCGATTATATCTACTTATGTCTAATGTCTAATGTCTAATTCTGGTATTCATCCGATTGTGAGTTAATGTCATGTATAGTCTGCTATAGCCGTACTCCGCCCTTCTCATTCAAGCGATTGTGCAAATCCCGCTGAGCGAGAAGCTAGTAACACATCACTCTATAAGAAGGCCACAGGTCTGTCCAATAATTCTAATCATTGGACTCTCATCATCTAGGTATATACGCAAGACAAACCAAACAATGCATAAATCATGTCAGCTAAACCCAAGGCTGCACCCTCGACTTCGGCGGAGCAGGACCCATCTCCTCCTCCTCAACGTGCGCCAACAGCGCCGCACCCTGCGTCCTGAGCCCCGCAAAGATATACGCCAGCGTGGCAATCACCTCAGGCAGGAATCCCAGCACCACGCGGATAGCCAGCGACCCCGTCACGGGATTAAGCGACGCTCTCTGCGTGCACAGCGCAGCAAGACTGTAGAAGACTCTGAGACCGATGAATGCAAGCGAGAAGGCGACGGCTGTAAGTAACTGTTCGGTACATTAGCATAGCCGCTATACACGCCGGGGGGTAAGTACATACGACAGTCCCCGCCCTCGTAAGCGAAGAATTCCGGCCCCGGCTCGCAACCAACGAGAAACTAGTCCAGGCAACCAGAATCACCCACGCGACTGCCAGAATGGCAATCCCCGCCTTGGCGATCTTCTCGGCCTTGTCGAGGGGTTGTTCGTGTTCCTGGAGTTTTGCGGAGCCGGCGGCTGTGAGGGCTACGCCTGCGACGACAAGCATGTGGTAGGCGAGGACGGAGACCCATTCCATTTTCTTGTCGAGAGGTTGGATGCGATAGTGTCGGCTGCTCATGTTAGAATTGGTCTTGTATTTCGTGGACTGGGACTTACGCCTCGTGGAGAATGCCGGCTGTTGCGAGGAGGAGAGGAGAAAGGCCGACGCTGGAGATGATGGTAGCGGCTGTACTGGGGTTATTGACGGCCAGCGCGCCGCCGATGATGCGGAGTGTGCAAAAGAAGAAGAGGAAGAGCCATCCCAGGAGACCGTAGCGACCGTGTCGGACGAGGAGGTAGAGGACTGGGATGGCGAGGACTGCGTAGATGGCGCAGGTAGCGGCAGCGAGGGAGTTGGTCATTGTGCAAGTCGGTCCCGTAGGAATGCACTTTGTTCTATCTTGACTGAAGAATAGACAAGAGCGTAAGACAAAGGCAGGAGGAGTGGTAAATAAGATGAACAGGCCTTGAGGTCATCCATGTACGACATCCTCATCGGGTATATGACTTGTCGATCTGTCAGTCGCTGCGCCACGTTGACAACAGAAAGATCGACATTAATCGACATTAACCAATCAATCATGTGCATCATCAAATGTTGGTAGGATCGACAGACGCGAGGCTGAAACCCCACTGTTCCCCTCGTATTAAGCATTCCTGTGAGAGGCTTGGCATGAGCTTGTCAATCCCCTTGATCAGCCTGAGATAAAAACAACAGCAGACACGAGGCTTTGGCCCCTCGGCAGTGCAGAAGCGAACTTTATTGTGGGGGGCCAGGAAATAAGGCAGAAATAAAGGAATGTTCAGCTCAGCTCAGCCCCACCGATAAGGCTGCTTTTTCAATATATGGCTAGTAAGGCTCAAGCCTCATGATAATAAGCTAGGAGAGGATTATGGATCATCTAGTCAGATATACATTTATAGTTGTGAGGGGTGACATTGACTTTTCTTCACGAAGTGTAGAGTATTACATGAATATATTTTTACTCCGTACTACTAGTATAACTCTAACAGCAATATGGTCAAACAGTATTACATACTAGATGAACCGAAACACCAGATGCAGAAGATAAGTGAGTTAAGCATTAATATTGAATATCACTTATGATTAATTTAGCACCCCAGCTCTCAATATACTGGTCCTTGTCCGAGGAATGACGCTGCTTGTATGCGTATAGAAAAGGGCATCACCTATGGCATAGACAGATTCTTTGCTAGCTGTAACTGCTCCGGGAAGACTGTAGGAAAGGAAGATGATTTTTAAAAGTATTGTATGAATCGAGAAGAGATAAAACTGATAAGGAGAGCTGAATGACCCCGAATCTGCTTTGTAAATGAATGAACAATATCAAGCTTTGCGGGGTCAGAGCCAGTTATGAATAGATGACCAGGAATGATACTGCTGAACTCATACAAAGAGAATAGAAATAGACATGATCATACTATACAATTGATCACCCAGATCATTTATTTGAGTATCGCTGGATCTCGTATAATTTGCGTCCACTACTGAGACACCGTGGCCCTCATACTTGCCAAAGCATCATCAATCAGCATCCGCATCCGCTCATTCTCGCAAGCAGCCCTGGCCTCCTTAAGCCCATCCTCCCAAATTCCCCATCGCTCCCGGGTATAACCCGTCCAGCCCTCCTCTTCATACCTCTTCCCCGGACCAGCGCCAGCCACCTCGGGATACGTGCGATTATTGACCACATTCGCCCACAGCCGCTCCGCAGCGTAGATTAACCACTGGCAAACGGCCTCCATAGCCGCCGTATCCCCCAGAGTCGTAGGAGGACGCTCGTTTTCAAGAGCCATCGCCATGGTCCAGATGGCCCGTAGTGATTTGTCTAATGGAAAGAATCGCACTTCCTCCCCGGGAGGGGTATAGTGAACGTCTGCGGCCTGAGTGAGCTGCGCCAGGAAGGCGTTGAGGTTTACCCAGCGATTGCGTTGCTCAGAAGCTAGCGTTGTATCGCAGGGGTCTATATGCGTGAGCGGTCTGTCTGTTGGAATCGGACGGATGGATCACCTTTGTAATCACCGCCAAACTCGTACCACGTCTCCAGCTCTGTGTAGCCGAATGACGGCATGTCGGTCCAGAGGATATCACCCTGGACGGTGAGGGGTTCGTTTGTAGATGGATCAACGGCAATCTGCTTCTGGAGATGAGACACAAACTCAACCAGCTTGGTGTGTTTTGATGGCTCCAGGCGTTGAGCTAGCTCCATCACCGCAAGAGAGATGTTGTAGTCTGGCAGGCCGATACCGCCTTGTTTGGTAGGGCCGTAGATTGACAATGCAGTCATGGTCATGTTGATGACTTCTTGGACTGCATCTTGCGCTGTGATCTCTTCTTTTATGACTTTGTCGAGGAGTTTGAACTCAACCGAGTTTTCGATTTGTCGGATGAAGTTTTCTTTTCCCATAGTGATTGCTTGTAATCAAAGGAAATGGTGTTCTCGAGTAGACTGAAAGTGTGGTTAGGATGGAGGACTCGGAAAGTAGAGTAGAAACTTTAACTGACTGATTGATAAAGGAAGGACAAGGCACAATTGAGATCTGCAGAATCGGATGAGGCTGTACGGAGGAGATGGTGGGCTGTGCTTGATGGTGCGACATCAACACAGCCTAGCCTGTCTTGGCTGCGGGGGCCAGACTAGGTTGTGGATAACTGAATAGTGCTTGTAGTGCTTACTCTCCCCCCCCGCCCCCACTCTTGGCCCGATGGGTCTAAGGGATCAAGCATTCTTAGCATCTCTACCAAGACCAGAATTGATCTGCTGGGGCCGTTTCGATATCAACACCATAATGTATGCAGAACACAGAATACAGGAGGAACACCCGGGGCCAAAGTATGGAGTGCATCTCAGCCTTGAACATTGAGGGAATCTCACTCAGCCTGACGATCTCGAGACATTGTGTTCTGAGTTTAGAAAGGTTGAGATTGATGACCTGAACGATTCTGAAGATATAAAAACCTCAGGATACTGCCAGACCTCTCATCATCATCAACAGCATCAAAGCAATCCAACCCAACTCAGAAGCATCTCTTCTCTCTAAACAATTGTCCAAGCACCAACCTCTCAAAATGTTGTTCGATGTGAAATCCATCGTCCTCTACGGACTCATGGCCCTCGCCCATGCCTCTCCCCTTCCCGAGCTCAGCAAGCGCGCCAAACTCGGCGACTTCCAATGTCCCGACGGCACCCTCTCCGAACATGACATCCGCGAGGCCCTGCACGAGTGCCGCAGACTCAACGACGGCTCCATTGGCAAATACCCGGCCTACTTTGGCAACAAGAGCAACAACCAGAAGGTATTCGGCAATATTCCCGATGGCACCGATCTGCGGGAATTCCCCATCATCGCGGGCGGAGTGTACACGGGCGGTAAGCGTCTTCAGTGCGAAGATATTGAGCTAAGTTGACGAGTGTAGGCGAACCTGGCCCGTATCGCGTGGTCACAGACTACAAGGACAACCGCGGGGACTTCCGCGGTGTGATGCAGCATACCGGGGCAACCATCGGGGGCGCATACACGGCCTGCACACGAGTCTCAAACAGCAAGCGCGAGGCTGACAAAGACAAAGACGACAAGAACAAGCACGACAAGGACAAGGGTGACAAGAAGGGTGGCGATGAAAAGCGCAGCCCAAAAGCGACGGAGCAAGACATTGCTGACGCGACCCGCACCTCCCAGGAGACGGAGAACGACCTTAACGACCTGACCAAGCGCGAGCCTAAAAAAGATAAAGATGACAAGAACAAGCATGACAAGGGCAAGGACGACAAGAAGGGCGGTAATGCGGAGCGCAGTGTCCAAGAGACCGAGACTGAGATTGAGGAATCCACCAGCCACACGGTCAGCGACCTGACCACCCGCGGCAAGAAGAAGAAGATCGGTAGCGCTACCTGCACTGACGGCGTCACGCTCTCCCAGGACGATGTCGCCAATGCTTTCAAGGAGTGCAAGAAGTGGGATGACTATGGCAGGGGCGGTTACCCCCACAAGTTTGGCAACAAGAGCGGTAACAGCCAGGTCTTTGAGGGTGTCACCAAGGACCTGCGCGAGTATCCTATCATTCAGGGTGGAACTTGGACTGGTGGGTCATCAAGACTATAATTATTGGATAGAGACTAACCAATTGAGCAGGCGGCGAACCTGGCAAGTACCGTGTTGTCACCGACTATAGCGACAACTTTGTTGGAGTGATGATTGAGAATGCTGGTGCTTCTTTCTCCCGCTGCACTGTCAACAGTGATTAGACTGGATTGTCTTTGGGGCATGATTATAGAGGATATATATCGGGGGACTGTATAGGATTTCCTTTTTTTTTCATGTCCGGTGTTCTGCTAGAGGTCTTGTTCCTTTGCTTTTGGGTAGTTAAATTGATTTTATATGTCCAATGTTCGACCTATATTTGTTCTAATATCCTTAACGAGCCGCAGAGTCGGCAGGGACAAGGCACACTCTGCTCTTTGATATGCAGAAACTAAAAGACCCTTCTGCACGACAGGAGCTCGCATACCAAGTCTGTGGAACCCCGAAGACTTCCCTAGCTTGCAAGAGAGCGGAAGGGATTAACATTCGAAACTTTCTGAGTAGACTTTGGACATAGGTAGGAATGAAGAGTAGCGTAGCATTTTACCAGCGCAGTCATCACCCTCTGGAGCTGGCTACAATCACAATAGCAGAATATAGATATGCACACCCCCAGGGAAAATCTTTATGTCGAAAGAGCGCCTTTCCCGGATAGCAAATGCCGTCTGGTGTATGTTCAATCTCTGTGATACAAAGCTGATCGCATTCGGAGAATATCTTCTTGTATTCCAAAATTTTAGCTAGACGATCAAATAACTGGATCCTTCTGACCCAGCATGGGTCGTATAATCCGTTATACGTTCCACTGTCAAGCCATGATGAGTAAGACTTCGCTCTGCGTGGTTCCACGAGAGACGGGGTTTCTGTGGTTGAGAGGATGCATGTGACGAGGCCTAGAGCCAGCTTCAGGAATGGAGATGTCTAATAGTACAGTGGAATGGAACTAGTATCCGAGGATAGGGGGAAACATGACGATGAGGGGAGGCTCTTCTACCCCCATTGCTCTGATCCTAAACTCAGATGGCTTAGAAAGCCACATTCTACAAGGGATAGGTCTGTGTTGTCATAGGTGAGACGTGTACTCAAACAGAATTTAGAGTATGCAATAACACCCATAGATGCGCCTCGGGAGATCCATCCAGTATATACCTGATTAAGTGACTTTCTCTACAGATAAGACAATCAGGAGTTATCTCGAGCCATCTGCGCTGGCCATTATGCGAAGTTATCAAAAGTCAGAAATATTTTCCTGATTTCCGCTTGTGCGATGCTATCAGCTTCTAATACCCAGCTAGCAATCTACAGGACAGCACTGAATTATAGCCTTGTACAGTTGTACCTCAAATGCACTGTTTCAAGTTCTCCAATTGCCTTCGATGGTTAGCTTCGTGTGTGTAGCCTGAGGAATGAGACCAAGGTTTAGCTACCTCCTTGCTGTGGTCAGCTGTGAAGATTCTGGATTCTGGGATGTCAGATTGAGGTGTCAGTCCGCCATTCCTGAAGCTCCTTGCTTGATACGGCATATTAATAATAGTCAGAATTACCATTTTCCTAAAATGCTTGACTATGACAGTGATGACCATGATTTGTAATTGCTTCTTCGTCTCCTAGTGCAACTATACCCCTAGGACAGTCAGCAAAGTATGGAATGTAAAATATCGTTCGCGTCCCATTCAAGGACGCAGTAGACAAGGCGAACCCAACGTCCATTCTCAAGGAGCCGGTGCATCCATACTACACTGAAGACTTAAATACACATCATGTTCTCTTCAAGGTCCGCCAGCTACCGCAGATCATCAATCATTTACAATCTCTACGAACAATATCTCTCTCTGTTATACTTCTAAAGTCCTTGAATAACAATGAAGTTCACTCTGTACTTCATCGCCCTCGGTTTTGCAGGCTTTGCCCAAGCTGCTTCTGTCTCTGGCTCCAGCTCTCTGCTTCCAGGAAATGCTAATACCGCAAGTGCAGCCTGGATAGCCCATTTCGACCAATTCCGCCAGCAGCATGAGCCCTTGAGCCCCGCTCAATCCGCCGTCGTCGATACGGCCACCGACCTCGCGAAGCAAGGACAGAATTTCGACCCCAAGGCCATGAGCACTCTGAAGGACGATGCTATCTCCGCCTTCGGATTCAAGGACGCCAAGTCCCTTCTTGCCACTATGGACAATAAGCCATTGCGGACCCGGGATGACGAGAATGGGGGCATCCAGTGTGGCTGCTCCACCCAGTCTGACTGGTGTGATTCCGGTTATCATTGTGTTGGAGGGGGCTGTACCCAGACTGGTTCGGGCTGTGGAACTCTCTACGGGTATCCTTGTGATGGGCTATGCAGTATTGCCTAGGTGAGTCTGTGGCTACTTGACTTTACAGAACTGATGGATTGCGTGGTACTGATTGTATACCGCTGCAGTTGAGCAGAGACATGGTCTTAGGTTCCATAATCGGCACACAGCGGGTATTGGGAAGTCTAATGTTGTGATCTCATGCCGGGTACTTTCCCTTGTATTTGTGTTGGTATCTTGTTTAAAGTACTTCTAAGTACACGAAATGAGGGTCTTTAGGGTTAGTAACTGGTAGCAGAAGAATATAATTTGGTTATTCTTTAAGTTATGGACATTATTGATCAAGGTACGCGTTAGCTGGGCGCTACTATTCTCTGGTACTGCCCTGCTATGCACTGCGTCTGGATAGTATCCACAGGGACTAAAAAAGTTTAATTATAATAGATCATTACTCTGAAGTTGGACTAGTGATGGACCTTTATTGCAGCGGAAATTGAAATCTCCATCCTAGATGCTGTAGCTCTCAGGACTACATTACACGATGTGACCAGAGGGTTTGAGGCACACAAACCAGGCCCCTCTTATAATTAGGCGCAGCCTTGAACGGAGTAAATGGAGCACAATCCTATCCTTCTAACTCATTGTATCGACGCCCTTCGACTATTGGGTAGGTAATCCCATGGTCTCCTGCATCCTAATCAGCACAAACAAGTCACAAACACACTAGTTAGACAGGGCATACCTCTCGCTACAGACTGCAACATCAGGATAAGTAGTTGTTGCGCTAGACATTTGTCAGTATTGGAGGAAGCACTTCCAGATAGCCGGCCTACCATGTCCGTCTGCTTCGCTGTTGGTACACATGAGTCACATCCAAGTTGCATTCTGCAGCCCACACTGGACAATCGTAAGGGATGTATATTTGATCCAATCTGGAAGACTTTTGCAATGCTTCCGCTGACACTGCTTAAACAATCAGCTGAGGAGCCGGCTTTCAGGGGATGATATATGTCATACACTCAATACTAAGACATATCGATCTCGATGCATTCGAAATAAGCATGCGATACTCTTTTGCTTCCAGGTTGACAACGAGCTTAAGGAGGGCATCTGTTATGTGATAGTCGTATACCATCACAGTATCAAGGTTTCTGCAGTCGTCAGTTCCCACAGCAGGGTTCGAGAAGAACAGTCATATGGGACCTACAGTTCGAACACTAGTCTCTCGTTTCGTAGTATCTGTTGAACCTTGAAAAGGAGCAATCCCTCTTGCAGATGCTTTAGTTGCTGAACCAGATAGCTTGCGGCTAGGTATGTTAGAAATGATCAAATAAGGAGAGCATTCTTACAGTTCAAGTCCATCAGCTCTATGTCCACATCTACAGCTTTCACCAGGTTTTCTTGCCCAGACTTTGTCCTGGAAAGACAGTCCGCTTCAGATATACGAACATCTGATGCAGATTCTCCATGCGTAATATGCGTCTGAATGCCCACTGGGAAAGTTTAGCTCTTTTGCTCGCTAGCTCACAGAGCTTCGGGAGCTCACCAGTGACGGTAAATTCGAATGCTTCGTCCTCTGTCGAGTCAATTGGGAGGGAATTTAAGCGGGCAACCAAAATCGCATCTGCCGTCTCATTGAACACCCACGCTCCATCGCCAGTTAAATTCCGGTAGTGGACCAGCTGGACTGCTTCGATAGGGCCCGTAGAGTAGGTGTGTCCGTTGGCTGTCAACTTCACATTTTCAATCCTACTGTATAGTCGACTTGCATCGCTTTAACTGATTGTTAGAAAGTAAGGAATGAAAGGGCTCGCTGTTGGCATACCAGAGCATATTCAGAACTGAAACCACGGGGAGCCCTGTATATGGGTTGATAGATGGAGACACCATTAACGAGGCCGTTCTTCGATGAAATGATTCACTAGCCATTGCGGTTGCGAGACCAGATATGATACCATCGAATATAGCGAGCTCTTTCTTAAGTTAGCGCCCTGTCCAAGGCTACAGACGCTCACATACTTGATGGGGTTATATTTCGGATTATAAGACTGGTAAGCCGGGATGTTCTGCCAGAGGAGAGCCATATTTTCCAAGACTGCGATAGTCCATTTAGACGCACAATCAAGCTCATTGGGGATACTGACGGTCCCATTAGGCCTCATAGATGTATGATAGGATGTTAGACTCACCAAAGTATTGCATCAGCTCTTCATCGTGGATGTCCCCGTATCTAGTGCGTCGAAGCTGACAGTTGCACTTGAACATAGGCTGTTCTGGATTTCGGAGCGACTCCACATTCAAAGACGCATTGTCGCATAGAGCAGCAGGGCCAAACGGCTCGGAATCTGCCAGGTGCAGTGAAAAAGACAGCTCCGGCGGTGTCTCTCGTGGTTTCGAGGAAGGCTCATAGAAGCTCATCGTTCGGTTTTTCAAGTTGCTGATGAACCAGTCATAGATCTCTCCCAGCATTCCATGAACGTTCTCTACTCGCTGGCCCATGTTCTGATTAATCTCGCTGTTAAGAACAGTTTAGCAATCATATCAGGCGTCAATGGAGGGAAAGTACCTGTTTAGAACCGCGATTGTAAGGTTGAGGCTGTTGATATGGACTCCGAGATTATGCTGCAGCCTCGTCAGATCACCTCCTTCCCTTGTCCACCGCACTTTTTTCCAGTTCTTCCGGATCTCCTCTCGCCATCGCTTTTTCTCTGAGTCACCCGATCCGTCATTCTCGATAATCATATACTTTTTTACGAGAGCGTCAAGGTGTTCCAGAGTGAAGCGGCAGTTCTGCAGGATCGGTGCGATACTGCTGACTGGGCCCTCATTGTCCTGTCCTGTTGACACCCTGGACAATGATTTCAATGATTCCAGTGCATGCGTGAGTGAACTGAGCTGATTCTGCACTTCCTGGAACTCTGCTGGTGCTGACTTCCTGCCTGATGTGAACGCCTGCGAGATATCCCAGGCGAGCTTCGACAGCATCAATACATCGCCGATCGATATTTGAAACGCCATGACGAGTGATCGCTACCTATTGAGGCAGGGGAGGAGACATGAAAAGAGTATGGAGCCCAAATGTAATAGTCTAGGGTGAGTGAGTTAATGAAATTCTTTGAGCGATCGTCCCGCCGCGTCTTAATACGAGGCTGTGCAAGGCTGACTGGCCAAGAACCGGGCAAAAGTGCGCTGAAGGGTGAGATGACTCGGTATAAATAGGCGCAGCCTCCTGCCGTCGATCATCGTCTTCCCCACTTCTCTGTTCTCTAGATATCAGCCTGGCCGCCATGGACGTGCTTGATCGGCTCCAGTCTGGTCTCTTCTTCCGGCCCAATGTCGTCGACATAACCCCGACCATTATCCAACCTTACATTTTGCCCGGCCAAGCTCAACCCACGATCCATTACCATAATAATGCCTCGTCCAGCATCCCGGCTGCCACTCTCGCTTCAATAAATAGTTCAACTCCCGAAGTCCCACTCCCGTTGCTGAGCGTCTCGGTCGACGTGGACGTCCATGGCAGGCTTTGTACTACGAAGGTGACGCAGCAGTTCAGTAATGCTTCCTCCTCGACCACACAAAATGTGAGATACGTCTTTCCCATTTACGATGGATCAGTTGTCACCGCCTTTCGCTGCTGGATAGGCAACGACAGACTCCTCGAGGGAGCTGTAAAAGCCAGGGAAGCGGCAAGGGCAGATTTTAAACATGCTGTCTCCCAACGCAAGGTCGCCGTATTGGTTGAAGAGCTGGTGCCGGAGGTTTTTGAGACGAGCGTGGGAAATATTCCTGCGCAAACCACAGTCAAGATTGAGATCACGTACACCAACCTCCTCAAGGTGGATAACAGTACTGGTGGACTGGTTCTTACGATTCCAACATCGATCGCACCGCGATACGGAGACGTGCCGGAAGGATACAGCGGAAATGAATCAATTCTCACGGAGGGCCTGCGAATCAACGTCCAAGCATCGATGCCGACAGCCATCCGCAAGATGGAGTCGCGGTCACACCCCATATCGGTCGAGATGGGAGCAATTTCCCACAAAAGCTTTATAGATTTTGCAGCGAGTGCATCTTCTGACATGCTGGATTACTCTAAGGGACGCGCGACGTTATTAGACAGAAAGGCCGTCCTTGGTCAAGACTTTGTCTTACACATTTTGTGCAGCTCTCGCGAGTTTTCGCAGTCAAGAGCTATTGCAGCGTCGCAGCCTGGCCAACCCGGCCTCTCCACAATTGCCGTCACCGTGCACCCCGGCGATCTGTTTTGTCAAAATATTAGTATGGAGGATTTTGTCGGCGAAATTATCTTCATGGCGGATAGATCAGGGTCGATGAAGTCAAAGACCCCCTCTCTCATCAATGCGATGAATATTTTCCTACGAAGTCTGCCTGAAACATGCTCGTTCAACATCGCCTCCTTTGGTTCCCGGGTCACATGGTTATGGCCTTTCTCGATGAGATACAGCCAGGAGAACCTGGATGTCGCCGTGAACCACGTCGATTCATTCCAAGCAAACTATGGCGGTACCGAAATCTATGGCGCGCTGCAGAGTGTTCTAGATCACGACAATAAGCGAAATGATGTACCAACCAATGTGATCTTGTTGACTGACGGTGAGGTCTGGAATGTGGACAGCGTCATAAAGTTAGTACATGGAATGGCCTCAGACGCTTATTTTAATATCAGATTCTTTTCTCTCGGAATTGGAGACCAAGTCTCT
This sequence comes from Aspergillus lentulus, assembly GCF_010724455.1. The sequence goes on along the minus strand of NW_022983906.1, from coordinate 171,650 downwards.
CATCGCCTGGTCGAGGGCATCGGGAAGCAAGGGGGCGGCTATGCAGAGGTCGTGCCAGAGTCCTCGATGGGTTCATGGCAGGAAAGAGTGATACAAATGTTGAAGGCGGCGTTAACACCATTTCGCCTGCAGTGCAATGTGGATCTTGGCGAGGATCTTGTCATGAAGACATATGAGCGGCAGATTGCCGGATATACAGTGCAATACCCCAGGTGGATTCAAGCTCCTTGCCAGATCCCTGTGCTGAGTACCTTTTCATATTTCTCTCTATACTACATGCTGGAGAGCGGATTGGACTCACTGCCTAAAACGATCAATATCACTGCAACAACGGAAAAAGGAGAGAAGCTCACAGCGCAGCTGCCAATTCAGACAGTAGCTGACCAACCAGCCATTCACAATTTGGCAGCGAAAGCATTGATGAACGACTATGAAACCGGACAAAGCTGGCTGCATTCACTTAACCCAACCCTCAAGTCCACCAACCCAACAGGATTCGAAAAAGTTCTGGAGCAGGAAGCACAGCACGTCGGGCAGACGTGGAACATACCCAGCAAGTGGACGAGCTATGTGGCTATTGATCGTAGCACGGCCCAGCAACACGCGATATCGGTCCATAAAGCGGATGTTATCGAATTCTCCCAATTGACCAGGCCACGATATACTTCTACCTCTACGAAACGACGTACAGATAAAAGAAAAGGCTCTTTTGTCCGTGACGATACTTCTTTCTGGAGATCTCTGCTCGATGATCCTCGCCGCGAATTCCATGCCTCCTTGACGGGGGGCGGGCCTCCCGGCTCCGAGGAACCTGCTCGAAATAATTTCTCCTCTGCCAGGGAGGAGGCAGGTACGCAGCTTCTTTCGGTGCCTGAACCACCGCCGTCATTTTCTGTACAAGCCTCTGACAGGTTCGGCACGGGGGTTGGGATCCCGGGATTTGACTCCTATAAGCCGCCAAGTCGAACCCAGGATCAGCATCACGACGCATCGCGAGTCTCTGCAGCTCCAGAGGTGGTGTGCCAATCTGCAGAGCTAGGGCCACTTGAAAGAAATGCAAGCGTAGCCTCGTTCCTCTTAACCCAATCGAGGGGCAAAGTCCATAAAGCAGCTGCGACCTGTGATGATCCCGACAAGGACAAAGACATAGAATTGCACTATGCGTATCCGACATCGTACCCGACATTGGATGTGGATAGCGATGAGGCTATTGCCGTTGCAGCTCAAGCACACTCCCGACCATACGTAGGCCCTAGCCTACGACGAGCTAAACGTTGCCGCAGCTCTAACCCAGATGTAAATGAGGCCCAAGAGGACGATCCTTCTTCGCCAACTGACTCGCTAGCTATCACGTACTGCGAAGGAGGTGGCGGAGAACGCTCTCCGGATAGGGAACTTCGCGATCCCGATCATCCAAGACCACCGGATTTCCCTTCCCTGGACACAATCCTCCGCGTGCAACAGGCGGACGGCGAATTCAACATTTTTAGCGTTTCCTTTAGAAGCGCCCTGAAACAGAAATACAAGTACAAGGCGCTTCGAAAGTTCCTCAGGTCCAAGTTCGTTCGAAAGTCATCGGCCATGGGGTTGCGCCTTTGTGAACTGGCCTACAATATTTGTGTTGTCGTTTATATTTCTCATGAGCATGCTTCTTCGAAGGCGCTCTGGGAGCTCCAGGTAGCAAAAGCACGGCAATGGATCAAGCGGACGATTATAGAATTGTTGACGGAGAGTGGTGATTCGGAGAAAACACTGGAGATATCACTGGAGGAATCTGCAGAGCCTATGCTCGAGGAGATGGAGAAACTAGTTCTGCAGCAGATCTGAAAGATGGTGAGACGATGAGATCCAATAGAGTATACCAGGTTCTCCTTCTCGCTGTAGCATATCGCACAGAGCCGTTTCGCAGGAGTGAAGCAACGGGCCTCGCATGTTAATGGTCGCACAGTCGAGGGTGTTACATATAGGGCTCTTATGAATAGAATTGTGGCCTGTAATGTAACTCTGCAATTGCGTTCGACGAAACTGTTGGAGGCTCGATAGTTTCGTAGCAGCCCATTCTCTCTCTTAGAGATAGCCATGAATGTCAGTAGCTTCATCTTCTACTTCCTTCATAAGGTTATAAGCCCTCTGCTTTTATTTTTAGGTTTATTTTAGTCTATTGTTTACTAATTACTAATCTGATTAGTTAGTTCCCTGTTTGTCTTAGTAATTTAACGGCTAAATCATATATTTTTATAAACTTTTACATGTCTAATAAATTAAAGGGATCTAGAGGGGAGAGAGAAGGTCCTAGGACTAGAGCATTCTAACACCCTTGTGAGTCTTAGCTACTTGGTTCAGTCCTTGAACAACAGGGTAATTATGGAGATACTAAAGCCATGCACTAATATGTTCTCAAGGGCTATAAGAAAGCCTTGGGATTAGAGCATTCCATTACTCTGAATGTCATGAACAATCTAACTTACACCTGGATATTATAAGATAAGGTTTAGATGCTATGACTTTGATGGGAAAATGCATTGAGCTCCACAACAAACTATTCGGGCTCAACCACCCGGATGCGAAGTCCTCATCACTGTTGCTTAACACTTGGAAGAAAAGCTATTCTTTATTACCAAATAAACAACCTAGACTTTGTTTAAGCGGAATATGACCAAATTCGAGAAATTTCAATCAGGCCATCCAAAGCAACTAGAGTTGCCAAAAGTTTTATTACGCGTTTAGAATTCGAAGCAAACAGGATGTGCAGCCATCCTCTCAGTACATGCTTCAAGAACTTTCCATTGAAGAGACGTCGCCCCGCGACATCCGTTGCATTAAGATTCTATCCTCGGTTGGGAGTAGAGCCTTTTGCCTGTTTCCTGAATCAGGTCAGGATGTAATGTTTTCGGGTGGCTAATAAATGTCACCTAGAAGTGTCTGATATCTGCACTGTCTCTATCAGTCGGGAAATCACCCACTCATCGTCATCTTGATGTATTGACTCCACTTGGGCATTCCCACGGAGAATCACATATCAAAACCTGAAATCCAACACCTTGTAACGCCTTTAAGAGTTGTAGAATTTCTGAACAGCTCTTTGCCAATAGTGGTAGACCCTGACTGGTGACTAGTCGGCGTATGTTCTGACCAACTCCGCGCCTTTAATTCTTGCAGGAGAGTAGGATAGGTATTGATAGAGACAGGCGATACAACAAACCGGAAATCTGAATAGAGCACTGCGGAAGCTCCGTGATACACCTGGCGATTAACTCGGAGAAGCCTCGTCATTTCCTCTCGTCCGGACCAGTCGTCGCTTTCGCCGCTTTCGAAAACACAGCCCGGGGGAATGCGCATTTCATCTGGCCATATCTGTGGCACATTTGGCTCGGTAGGCTTTATTATGAGTTCTGTAGGAGTTGGGGGCGCGAGAGCATGAAAATAAATCGCATTACGCAGTTCTCGAGGAAGTGAGAAGAAGTAGGTAAACGAGAGGGGTATGACAGCTTCAGAGCGAAAAAGAATAGACTGTCGAGAGTAGTGTTGATCAAGCGGCCATCTCCGATAACAGCGCTCCAGTTTTAAGAGAAACCTTAAAGAAAAGATGTCCTCTCTGGGAAGATGATTCTTGCGGAGCTCCTTTGCCCTTTTGGAGCTCTCAATGCAGCATACACCGTCGTTAGCACTAGCATAACACTCACGCATCTAGACAGCAAGGCTATCTTTGAGTATACGTGCCCTGCTGGTATCAGAAGGATTAAAGGTGTTAGGGGAAAATAAGAAGAGAGATAGAAGGATGTGGGACTAGTTCACTAGTTAGTTACTCTGCGAGTTGCTGACATGAGCTGAGTTTGCAAAGCTCGTATTTCTGTTGAGGGGCAAGAGTGCAAGACAGCTCGGATTAGCTAGATTATGGATTTACCCTGCATTAATAATGCTGGTGATTGGTAATCAAACCACTGGTATCTCCTATAAAGGGACTATACTATGCTTTCCGGGGCGAAAAAATTACTCAGGTCTCTTATATTATCGTCTCAAAACCTTGGATATTAGGAGATGTTACCGCCAAAGATTTTTATTACTGGAACGGTACCATTCATCCACTTTCTGAAGGCTATGTTGGCGCCCTTACTGACTGTGCTATAACCGCAGAGCGGCTATGTAGGAGGAGACGTCCTGTATGAGCTTCTGAGAGCACATCCTGATTGGGAGCCCAGTATCACTTGTCTCGTACGAAACCCAGCTCATGAAGCACAATTCAAAGCGAGATATCCTAATCTAAGGCTATTTTTCGGCACGTTTGAGCAACCGGCTATTATCGAGGAGGAAGTAGCGAAACATGAGCTGGTCCTTCATTTTGCGATGAGTGCTGACAATGTGCCATCCGCAACAGCCATTGTAAACGGGCTGCGGAAGAGGGGGGGAGGAGTCTATATTCATACAAGTGGCACTGATATTCTTCTGGGTTCGGGACTTGAAATGCAATATACTCCAGATCGGATACATATTTTCAACGATTGGGAGGGGATCTCTGAACTTATATCTTTACCAGGTAAGTGTCCGTATAAAAGCTATTGCAAATCCTGCACGCACTAATAGAGATTATCATCTCTTAAGATGAAGCTGTTCATCGCAATGTCGACAAAATTGTCTTAGCAGCTGGCTCTGATACACTGAAGACTGCTATTGTTTGTCCTTCAACAGTGTTCGGAACCGGAAGGGGTCCTGTCTTGCGGAGAACCGAACAGATGTATAATCTTACCAGGCTTATTCTTGAAACTGGCAAGGGGCTCCAGCTAGCTGATGGGAAATCTTTCTGGAATTGCGTTCATATTCACGACCTGTCTCGTCTATATGTTCGCCTGATTGACGAAGCCATATTCGGAGGATCCAAAGCTGCATGGAACTCCGAGGGCTATTACCTTGTGGAAGGTGGTGAATATTTCTGGGGGGACATCTGTCGCAGAATCACGAAAGAGGCGTATAAACTAGGACTCCTGGCATCGGAAGAGATGATGGTGCTTGATATGGAGAACAGGGCAGCCATGGCTCCTGCTGGCCGTCCTGTGGTTAACTACACGGTCAAAGCCAAAGCGGTGCGGGCTAGAAAGCTTCTCGGCTGGACACCCTCGCAATCAAAGATCGAGGATGAGATCCCAGAAATTGTAAAGGAAGAGGCACGTGCACTTGGTCTGATTTGAGCGCTATCCTAGGCGATATGGTTGTCCTTCTCACTGTCGTTGATCTTCTTTCTATTCCTCTTAGACGACCTATCCTCAGGAATTGGACTGATCCTCGGACCAGAGGAAATAGTGCATCAGTTATTCTTGAGACCTTTTGAATAATGAAGACATAAGTTGCGCGAAAGCAGTGATATATGTGAAAGGCCAGGTAGGGAGAAATATGACAATCTGGATCAGGACGCCAATGGGAGGACCGAGTTTGCATGATGGGGACAAACTCCAGTGAATCGAGATGATACGACAAGGCGCTCCTTAACATGGGAAATATCAAGCATCATCTCACCACATAGATTTGTCTTCCTTATCCTCCACAGACTTGATACCTTTCAAAGAATCCTTCAAACACAGGCACCCCATGACGCTTTGAGCCGGGCCATCAACTTTTTCCATCGCCATAATCCTCTATGGAAGGTTGCGTAAATGGAGTCTATTAGGCTCGTAAGTGCTTCTATTGCTCGGCTTCGGGCTTTGGGAGTAGCCCCTAATACTCCAGAGTTCATACCACTCTCCCTCCACGCCGAGGATTCACAGAACAGATATCTTGTAGAATTGGGCACCTGGGCTTACCCTCTCCTCACTGACTGTCTTCATCTCGTCCCAGCCCCTCGGTTATAAATATCATTATACTGCCCCAAAGCCCTCCTGATAAGCAAGTCGGGCTCGAGACCCCAGAAACGCTTCGGGCTCAGCGCGTCCAGCAGCATCGCATCCCTGCGCGCAGCAGCGCCATCACCAAGAATCTCCCTCACCAGCAACTTCGCCGCGCCAGCAGCAGTCGTGACCCAAATCGCAGCACACAGCCATAGATTGCCCACGTCGGGCACGCGGCCGACGAGTGGGAGATTATCAGGCGTTACCGCGAAGATACCATTAAACGGATCTTTCCCTGCTACTTCCGGTTTTTCCGCCGAGGCTCCACTGTGTCCGCTGACCTGGAACTCAGCCCCATTCTTCGGTACCGAAGAAGCATCCGCGAGTACTTGCTCGAAATCCGACAGCCACGCTCCGATCGCGCTTTGATCCGGGTTCAGCAGGACTGGAGCGTGATTGTAACAACCCATACCATCCCGGTCACCGTGGTCTCTCGCGTAGACGTGATGGTCTAACCAGCGGACAAAGGGGGATGGCTTGCCAGCACGTGGAGGTCGAGGCCGAGTGAAGGTGTATGGATGTGCCACGGGGACGATGGGGATGGGAAGTTGTGTAATAGGTGAGCTATGCCCCGTTGAAAGCAGTGAAGAGGTCCAAATCCCAGTCGCTAGGATCACGATGCTATTTTCTGAGTCGATGTCCCCGTCCTTAGTCCGGATAGTTGCTATCCTTGCGATGTTTTCGTCGTCCCCCTTCTTGGTGCCGAAGCCTGTCACGGCTGCCTCCAAGAAATCCACCCCTCTATCCCGAGCGTGCTCGAGATAATACGACGTGATAACCTTCGCATCAGCAGTCCCATCCGATGCGAAAAACAATCCCCCCGCTACCGAGCTTCCATCAACGAAATTCGGGGCAAGAGAAGCGGCCTCCTCCGGCTCGACAAGCTCAGCCGGTAACCCCGCCTCCTTCGCCAAATCCCGTCTCCGACGTAACGTCTCCAACCCTGACGGTGTGGATGTGAGTTCCAACCCACCGACGGTGTTGAATCCGCCCGGGATGGAGAGGTAATCAGATACGGTATCTTGGGCGAGTCTGGTCAAGACGGGAGACTCGTTCAGTTGGCCGACAAAGCCTGGGGCGTGGCCTGTTGAGCCTAGTTGTGTCTGAAGGTCTTTGTCGATGAGGACGATGTGGTGTGCGCTTTTGGTGGAGAGGTGGAAGGCGAGGGATGCGCCGACGATGCCCCCGCCGATTATGATGGTTCGATTTGGTGTGGGGTTGGCGTTTAGGAATGGGATGTCTAGTGTTGAGTGCATTGCGAAGGGGGCCTTCTCGGAGATTGAAACTGATTAAAGGCAAGGGATGCTCGTAGTTCTGAGGCGGTCCTCGATGGCCGTCTTATGTGCAAGCTGTAGCCCGATGCCGGCGAGCTTGCCTCTCCTAACACCCATCTTTAGCCGATGTCATGCGCTGCTCATTGAATTGGTGATAGCATACAGAGTACGTGTTCCCAGTGAGCGAGAGGGGCGACATCGGGCTGGTGAGGTCCAGTCACTGATCATGCACCCATGCGCCCTTCAAGTGACAACCCCAAGCCACTCATGCGCCCTTCAAGTGACAGCGCCAAGACTAATCAAGGCGAGTGGTTCGTACTTCGGACAGTGCACTCCGTGGCGGTGCTAAGCTTCGACTTTTTGTGACAACCCTACCCAGTCCTACCAAACCCGTCGCTACCAGGTTACAACTCTCTTATGGTGGATAAATCGACGTGCAGTTTGGTTTGGCCTAGTCAATTTTCTCTTCCCGAAGAGACTACCAGTATAGCTTCGATTTCGCTAAAAACGAGGCAAAGAGCAAGAAGGAAAGGCCTATCTAGCATGAAATCAAGCAAGGAGGAATTTTAGCGAAACACTAAGGCAGGGACAAGTGTTGCCAGTTTCAACAATAGGGAATTGAGCTAGCTAGTTTCTTGAAACTTTCAGGTTTCGATGTGGTTGAAGGTGTAGCTTCACAGCCCTAGTTCCATTAGCTTAAAATGAATCCAAGAATTCAGTGCGGATAACGTCGGCATGCCCATCCTCGTACGATGTGGATGATGATAATGATGACATGAGATAGCATTGCGCTCTTTAATAGGACTATCACTATTACGCCCTTCGGGCCACTGGAACAGAGTTCCCGCGCTTGGCATGTCATGGCCCTCTTGGCGTTCAGGTACCTCGAGAAGTTATAATTTGTACAGCTGACGAAGTTTCCGGTATGGCTTCCAAAGTCGATCATACTTCAGTTTCAAGGCCAGAATACAACATAACATAGCATGGAATCTTCGCAAACCACCTATGATATTGCTATTGTCGGTGCTGGGATCGTTGGCTCGGCCTTGGCTTATTTTCTATCCACTACTCCCCAAGATGACAAACGTGTGGCCCTCATTGATCGGGCCTTTTCACCATTGAGGGGTTCGACAGGACATGCGCAGGGTATCATCGGACAATTCAATGAATCCGATATTCTCACTCGCCTGGCTATCGATAGCGTCAACGAGTATACCAAAATTCCGGAGGGCTTCGACATTGTCGGGGGACTCGAGGTTGCCACTAGCCCCAATGGAAATGACAGACTGAATGCCAGATATGATATGGCGAGGAAAGCTGGGCTGCCTGCTGAGCTTATATCTCCCCAGCAGGCGGCCCAAATGGCTCCAGACTTAGTGAAGGAGGATAACTTGCTTGCTTTGTTCTTTCCGAGCGACGGTACAGCAAACGCTACCCGGATCACATCTTTTTACCAGGAAGCTGCAGGGGCAAGGGGTGCTAAGCTCATCGAATCAGACGCCAAGCAAGTCCAGATCATTGACGGTTGTGTCACTGGGGTCATAACCACAGCTGGGTTGGTTAAGGCAAAAAGGGTGGTCATTGCGACCGGTATTTGGGCCACACAGCTTTGTGGTATCGACGTGCCAATCCCAGTTATATCAGTTGCACATCCATACATGTATGGTCAGCAGCGAGAGCCAATGCCGTACAATGCGCCGTGGGTAAGGTGGCCGGAGCACCATGTTTATGCTCGTGACCATGGCTCTTTCTATGGGATCGGGTCCTATGCTCATCGACCTGTACATGAGGAGCCTAAAGAAGCGGCAACTGGCGATTGGAGGGAGCAGTTCGACGCAACACTGGAGCAGGCTCGAAGTCTACTGCCAGCGACAGCGGAGCTGAGCGCAAGGGAAAAGTTCAGCGGTATTTTCGCTATGACGCCAGACAATATGCCATTGGTAGGAAGCATTGGAACAATTGGTGGTCTCTACATGGCAGCAGCAGTGTGGGTTACCCATGCAGCTGGAGCAGCCAAATTCCTCACCAAAATATTGAGAGGAGAGGAGGTTGACGAGCACATGAAACAAAGGCTGAATCCAGTAAGGTTCCAGGGAAGATGCATGGAAATTCTGAAACAAGAATCGTTGAATGGGTATAATGATATAACGTTCAGTACCGCCCATAATTAAGTCCTGCCTAATCAGGGGTCTGTGTGCATCTACCTGGTCATAACCATCATTGTTTGTAGATCCATGAAATAACTGGTATCCAGTGGCTGGATTGATCTGTGCCTTGTGGCGCTTCTCATCTATGATGCTGCACCATCGCAGCCGACCAAGTTGGTTTCTGTAATCGAGACAGGCTCTGCCTGATTGTAATTGTGGAGTTGTCTTCGCCATGTAACTGTACTTTACTTTCGAGAGCTCGTTGATCGATAATGGGCAGGCAACTAACTGTAATGGCGGCTACTGGATCGAGAGTCAAGCAGCATAGAAGGCAGTCGACTGCCTGTGAAGAAGTGAGTTAATTTAATGTGACTGAAAATATATCATTCCTCAGTTAATTAATGATTGAGTCCACTATTGCAGCACCGAGCTGGGCCGCGCCAGAGACACAATCTTACCAATCCGCGCCTGAAAGAGGGCACTACTTTCAGCCGGTGCTAAATTGTTACAGACAGTGAATGACTGCTTATTGAGGAATGAGAATAGGCGCTGGAGGTGGTCGCCATGCGTCAATGTCTAAGTGCCATCAGAACCTCTCCCCATAGCTCCTTTGTGTATTGTTTGATCCAGACATCTGGGGGCCCACATCTGGGGCGGTACCAGCTCTGGTGCCACGCCGTGCGATCTGCGGGCTGTGGTCTGTGGAATGACCAAATGAGACATGTAGCACAAGGTCTAGCTTAACGGGCAGGCAGATAAGGTCCAGAACTAGGTACTAGCCTGAGTCCTGCGTGGACCTACGTAGCGCAGCTCGCCTTGGTTGTCAGAATCTCATACAAAATCTCAGCCTGGTTCTAAGAGCCGTGGTCAGAGGTAGGTTCCTCGATTGACGTAGTGGGGTTAACGCGACGTTCAAGGTCTGCACGAACGAACTGGCATTGCCTAAATTCATCTTGCGATGCCATCGTCCGAGATTATAGCCGTTTATGTGGTGGGATCAGTGGAGTTGATGAGATGAATCAAGACGGTGATGATGCCTGTGACGCTTAATATAGGTAGGCTTTACATACCCGCTGATCATACTCATATAAATATCAATTCCTGTCGAAGAGGCTTCTTATTTGTGTTCCGAGTGGCCTCCTTTGGTCTGGCTCTTTTCCGAGCTGCGGTGACACGTAGCGGGATTACGTAGGACCTCATCCCATCGGATTTTCTCAAAAGTTTCTCCGTTGCGGACGCCAGCGGGTCAGAAATTGAAAGTACGACGCATTCCTGGCGATTTGGACTCTTGTAGTCACGTCAGCACTTGAAGTGACGGTCCGTACTGCGAAGCGGGGGCAATGATGAAAATGCAACGAAAAGAATCAGGGCATTAGAAGTAATTTCCCCAATAGACGTTCAACGGCAGCCAGGTATTCTCAAGAGACTGACATTGAGATCTGAACTTATATATCTTAGTCGAGTTGCCTATGAGTTCAGCCATCCTCCGCGAAGAAGACCTTTTCAGGTAACCAGTTGTCATTACATGATTTAAATCGCGTACTGCAACCATCCAACATGTCTATCTCATATCGACTCAAGTCCCAGCCATCCAGTTCGATGTTGTCTCGGATTCTTGACGCGCTTACACTCTTGGGTACCGCGCTTGTACCCCGCTGGATGGCCCATTTAATTCTTTGGTGCCAAAAGAAGGTCAGCATATACAGAGTGGCATGGCACGAAATGAGGAAATCATGAGCGGAGGAAAGAGGGGGCCAGAGGGGCAGCGCTTACAAAATCTGTTGTGGTGATCTATCTTTCAGCCGCGATATTTCAAGTACCGCCGGGTCTTGTAATAGCGGGGAATCAGTGGAACCCAGGCACGAATACGCCGTGCAGTGGATATCATGGTTATTGCAGTATGTGAGGAGTAGACGAGAGGGCCAGTAGGGGTGGAGCTGCAGCACGTCAGCAGGGGCTGAGTCAAGCTACTACGGATCTGGCCGTTACCTCAATTTGATTGACTGCAGGAACGACCTTGCAGGATGGATGATTCAACAGTCGCCGGAGGTGGGCGATGCCAAAGTTCGAAACCCCGATGTTTCGCACGATGTGTGATGGTAGTTGTTGCATTGCTTCCCTGTATGAGTCAGCGTTGTGGCCGTGAGTTACTTCTCAGTACTATACTGTGCCGTACCACGTGTTGACAAAGTTCCAATTCTTCAGCTGGGTGGTCTGATCGTTGGGGCAGGCGGATACAGGCCAATGCTTGTGAGGTCAGCCAGTGAATCCTCACATATGATAGCTCGAGGCGCGTTTACCATGAGATAAAGGTCGATATAGTCCATGTCCAGTGCGTCTAGAGACAGTTGCAGAGCACTCCCAACACGTGTATGCCATCTGTTGTCGAGTTTAGTTGTGATCCAAATCTGCTTACGTGGCACACCAGAATCCTTGATGGCTCGGCCAATCTCATGCTCATTCTCGGAAGACTGTGCTGCATCAATGTGGCGATATCCGACATCTAATGCGCTACGAACAGCCTTGTATACCTGCCCTGGCGTCTCGGCTCTGCGAGTACCCAAGCCAATGGCGGGGATTGAGGCTCCAGTATTAAGCCGAAATACTTTCTCCCGGTAGCTGGGATAAGCAAAGGAGGCCGAGGAGGAAGAGGTAGAGAAGTTGGCCGCTAACGCTCTGCTGCTTCCGGATATTTTGGACAAGGGCCGGCAGTTAGTGGCAGCGCCCAGACTTTCGGCTGAAGAGGACAGCAGCAGCGGGTGCCGCACCTGCCGGCTCGCAAGCGACGCGTTGATAGCGTCCACAACGGAAACTGTGTGCAGCGTGTTTCCTAAAGAGGATGAAAATTCAGGTCGACGACCCGATATCCAGTCGCCGAATTCTTGGGCCATGGTTTGGATCACTTGTTTTTGCCGTGGTTGATGATTGACCTTTAACGTCTCTAAACCATTGATGTCGTGATGGGTGATTTGATACCCATCCAGATGAAGCGTACCATTGGTCCCTGTCACTACGATGGACTGGATAGGTCTATGGGCGACGCGGGACAGGCGTACATGGCCGATGCACTTTTTTGCTCCCCAGTCCATTAGAATGTCAGAGACATCATCCCCGCCATATCTTTGGCCACGTCGAACAGAGGAGACCTGGTGTGCCATAACGGAGGTTGGCGGTCCGAATAGCCACACGAGCATGTCGAGCATATGACAGCCCAGGTCTTCCTAGAGACAATTGAGACGTCAGTTCGCTGTATTGCACGCCTGACGGGTGCAGGGCTCAGCCTACCGTGACTCCGACACCGGATGCTGCACGCCATGTTTCCTCGAGGTTCGTAATACCGAGGGCGAGGCTCGCCTCAAGCGCCGCAACTTCTCCAACAAGCGGGAGAAGGCTCCTAAAATGTAGAAAATGTGGTTCGAATCGCTTTTGGAAGGTGATTCCAATCCTCACTGGCAGCCTGGTCATCCACTCGTACTCTGCAATGGATTCTGCAACAGGTTTCTCCTTTAGGACCGCAATGCCCTTTGCTGCAAGGGTGGTGATGCACTGAGTGTGGGCGCTATGGGGCACAGACACAATGGCAAAATCCGGTATGTGGCTCTGTAGCAGCTGTGGTAGTGAAAGGTACGTGGGGATTCCCTTGTGTGTCGCGGAGAAAGCCTCCAGCGCCACGCGATTCGTGTCACAGACGGCGGTTATTGAAACAGTCGGATCTTCAGATAGGCTGAGGAAATGGCTTCTGTAGCCCCGGTATCCGAGACCCACCAGTGCAATGCTGTAGTGTCGCAATAGTACAAAGCTATGCGGAACGTGTCTATAAGGGGTGGGATACCGGGTGGCTAAGATACGCCCAGCCGAACGCCGCGCCGGGCTGTGAAATGACCGAGATGTCAGCATTATGCGCTCTTCCCTCCTCAGTGACGAGCTGAGTGAGTCTCGAGATTTCTACACTACAATGCAGACTCACCCTTTAACGCGAAGGTGCACAGAGAGATAAATCACTCTTTGAGGGGCGGCAGAGCCTCACAGCTAATTTAGCTCATGACTTCGCAAAAGCAAAAACAGATCAGGCGGATTCGAGAGCTGTGCGTCGACAACAGGCGTCAAACAATGCAAGGGATCCCTTGTCCAATGTGAGCCAATAATAATTGGTACTAAGCCCGGTCGCCTTGTCTTTTTTATACGACTCAGCATTCGGATGTATAACGTATTCGGTAAGCGGACCGGTCAGTAGATATTCAGATAGTCTGCTATATATATTAGTTTCAGGTCACTATATGTCTTCTGTATTGAGTTATTTGTATTCTCAAATCTGTTATTTAGTAGGGAAGAGTAATACAGTTCGCTTACCGAATACATTAGTCGGCCTCCAGTTAATGCAATGCGATGCGCCACTGCCAGGGGGATATTACCGTTCTGTACGCAGCTTTTTTAAGACTCGTGCATAACACAAAGAGCCCGGCGGCGGATATTTGCGGATATTGCATAGCATCGCCCAGCCAGAGGTAGGTAGCCTTTGGCCTCAATTGAACGCTGGCCTGGGAGTGCAGAGGAAAAGTCGAATTTCCTTGACGCCCCAAATCAGCTTTACACTAAACATGGTAAACCTATGCAATGAAGAGTCTGATTGTTGACTCTAGAGATTTGGGGAGCAAAGGCTGATGACTCGCTGCATTTCCTTTTGGTTTCAAGCGTCCGACACGTGATTCCTAGAATTTCAACCCTCTATAATTTTCATCGCCAAAGTACCACTATCTAGCCTAGTTTCAATCTAAATATTTTGTAATCACCTGTCAGGCCCAATCCCAGAAGTGCAACAGCCGCCACGTCACTGCCAGGTTACAGGGTCGGAGAAAGCCTTGCTACTGGGACAGAGTGAACTATTCCGATCAGGAAGAGATGCGCTTTCCTTCCATGTACGCTTCTCTAACGAGCAATGCTCGCTGCAGTGTGATGTACCCCGAAATTATTTTTGTCTTAGCCACGCTACACAGAGCGTTGACTGCTTCCGGCTTGGATCTCTATTTTCGCCATGAATCGATAGATGAATCTTCCTTTCGGTTCCTTTGTACTACCCGTTTCAAACCATGGCGAACGTCTGCAGAAGTTGTCTCTCGTTTCTTAACAGATCTAACTGGCTCCCTCTTGTCTGCGACCGCGACTCGGATGAGGATAGTATGAAACGTAACATTGAGTTTCTTGAAACAATCGAACACAGATACAAACGATCCATAGCAGAAATTGCCAAGGCAGCCACGTCTTGCTCGCTTTGTGAAATGGTCACCAAGACTACGGTCAACCTTTCGGGATGTGATCGAAATGACTAGTGGCCTTGGATTCCAGTACCTGTGGGTTGACTCACTTTGCATAATCCAGAACTCCCAGGAGGACTGGCAGAAGGAGTCAGTGACGATGCATCTTGTTTACAGAAACGCGATCTGCACATTAGCCGCTTCAGAGGCCGAGACGCTAGGACAATCGTTGTTAGATGCTAAGAAGCCGACAGTCAAATCGCCATTCACCCACCCCCTCGACCTTGTGGAGAGTCCAAAGGATTTTATCCAAGGAGGCTGGCACGGTCGGCCCGGTTAACAAGGGGGGGGGGGGGGTTCGATTCAGGAACGCTACCTGGCACCGCGGACTATCTACTTCGGGTCACCTCTGATGTACGAATGCCGGGAATCTCTCATGAGTGATGGTAATTCCGGCGAAGTCCGAATCCAACACCCCCTAGTGAATCAGCGAAAGATTTGGCCTTCCCTTCTCAAGGGAGAGGAGAATCCTTATAATATTGGACCCACGCAGTTTCCGCGTTTACTAGGTGCTCATTGACCCAAAACCTGGAGATAAATTGATTGCCCTGCCAGGTATTGCAAAAACTCTTGCGGCGGCCTTACGCTCCAGATACTTGGCAGGAGTCTGGGAACGCTATCTCCCACAGAGTCTCCTTTGGTGTCTCGAGAGAGTGCCATGCGAGGACGATTCGATCATAGATGCTGATCCGCGTGGTCACCGCATCATACCTACCCATAAAAAGTTTCCTCGACGGCTTTCTGGGAAAACCAGTGTAAAGATTCGCGAGATCACATCTATGCATTCCACGACTTGCTCCCTCGTGACTTCTAATAGCCTATTCGTATTGAATACGCCGCCTCAGCTTATGAAGTCATTTGCCGGGCGATGAAGGCAATCACCATAACAACACGCAGCCTATACGTAATCCGTGATCACACTACGATCAAGACCCGTCTCGCCGGCAGAAAAATGGCAGGGCGCTCTCCCCTCGGGGTGTCCATTGCTAGGTGTCCCATATATGAACCGTCCCGAGTCTTCTGACGGTTAGGAGGACCCACGCGTCCGTGTAAGTGACCAGATTCCCACCTTTTCATTTTTAGGAGACGGAAAACTCCTTCGCGTCAAGGAACTAGCCCTCAGTACCTAGAATGCGCGACAGGCTTCCGCTTCCCTCCCGCGAATCGTCCGTTCGAGGAACTCAGGCCTGAGCATGCGGCGGGTATCTACCATGAGCGGTACTACGCTTATGAGTACATTGAATTTATCAAAGAGCACAAAGAATGCAACTGCCAGGGTGATGTAGTGTTGGACGAAACAAGTTCTTGGCGAAACCATGAGCATCGAGGGTGGGAATGGACTGCTGGCCTGGCTGGGCAGGAAAAACAGAAGGAGACCAGCTCGGTTCAAAGCTCGGCAAATTGCCCAGGTGGGTGGCTTTGCTCGGTCCCTCCATGGCATGCAGCTCTGCACGTTCAGATGTGATAGTGTAAGTGCCTATGGAGTAGACACACCGCGCCAAGTGAGCTTAAAGAAGAGGAAGCGGAGAACGCAGTCGGCATTGATTTCGCGAGCGCTCCGCTTGCGGCGCGTGGCGGCGACTGGTTATGCGCAGACCAGGGCTGTATCCAGGTCGCCATCCTTCACCAGTATGTCTGCCAAGGGCGTCGACTCTATAGGGTAGGTAGCGAAGCAAAATGTCTACATTGAGATAGGGTAGGATATCATTTCGCGGGTTGGGGCGTCCAGGCTCCCGACATTCACCTTAATGTAATCTCGACAGGTTTCGCAGTAGTGGCTGTTAGCTTTGTTTTTCTAACTACTGGTACCTGGAGAGTTCTTAGAATAGGCTAATTATATCTATTGCGGATCCCTCTCTTCTGATCTCGTATGACAACCTAACAAGACATGTTTGCTGCTTCCTTTTACGTGTTCTTGATAAGCAGCTTCAACCGGGCGACTGAAATGCGGTGCTTTATACCGCTGGGCGTCTTTTTGGGAAGGTTCAATTACAGTATTTCGCAAAATTTCCAACCTTGACAAGATATCTAGGCAGCCCTCTATCTTGAGTGTTTGGACACAAAACTGCAACCCATCGCAGGGAGTCACATAGTCAAGGCGACAAAACTGACCATAGATTCAAATTTCACAGGATGAAGTTTCCTGACTTGCCCTCACCCACCCAACCATGAAGCATTCCATCTGTCTCCTTCATCTGGACCCCTTTTCAACATCCCCCGTACCCCGTGGCTGACCCCGAAAGGACCAACGCCCAGATCTTCTCGTTTCTAAGTCACGTCGAATAGAGTCCTTGAGAGCCAGGATGTCCGGCGGCCGCTCGCTAATGAGGCGCTTCTTCTCGTTGAAGGTAACCCACCACGAATCATCAACGCCGCGCGTATGAGGTAGCAAATGCCAGTCCCAAAGGCTCTTCTGCTCCTCGCTGGTGAGATTCAGCCACGCATATAAATCCTGCCGCGCTGTCGATCGCTTCTTGCAACCCGGCCCGCCGTTTTGCACCGCTAGCT
Source organism: Aspergillus lentulus (assembly GCF_010724455.1). The sequence continues at coordinate 154,533 of NW_022983906.1, read as the reverse complement.
CATCCCACCTGCGCAGGACGCCTCTTTTGTCCGTGGCAAACTCCACGTCTTCTGGCCACTCAAAAACTGTCGCGCTCAGATGAGGCCCGGCCTGGTAGACGTACGGCCCGACGTCCTGCCCCCGGAGCCAGCACCACGCTTTATGTACACGGGAGTCGTCGCAGCCGAAGCCGTAGCAGATCAACACGGTTGGAATCACTGTAAACGCAATCACGTAGAGCTGGGTTGCGAGCCGGGCCATGCCTAGTGTGACGACGTGGACAGTGAATGCTACCCACCCGATCCACTGCGCCATGCGATACACGCCGGGGGAGCGGACGGGGGTCTCGGTGACAAAGACCCCGCGAAGAAGATGCTCGGGAATGAACATGGTGACGGCCCGCGAGTCAGGCATGACGACCAGGATTTTCACTACCTCCGGGCGCCACCGTGGAGGGGCGGAAGAGGAGGGGGAGTCCGGTAGGGGTCGCGGCGCGTTCGGGTCTCTCTTCCGTTGCTCCTCCCATTTGTCTAGGGCGCTTGCATAAGTTGATGGAAGTGGCTTTGCGGCCGCAACAGATCTGTTAATTGCGTTGCGGTTCTCGTGTATCATGTAAGAGCGGACGAGAATGAGTAGGATGATGGCAATTGCGTTTGCAAAGCCGTACCAATCCCCGGACAGAATCGTCATCGCAACGAAAAGCATTGTGAGAGTAGCTGAGATCGAAGCCGGAACAAGCACGTAGGACCACTGGTCAAGTCGTGGTGGCGATGACTTGTTCACTTCCCAATAGACTAGGCTGCGGGAGACATGGAACTCTTGCGCTTGCATCCACCTGGTAAACCATGCTGCCAGATTCGCTGTTACAATCCCGCTAGAGACGTTGTATAATGTGAATGTTGGCTGTTTGGCACGAAATCTGTCGCCTGCAAACACAAATCCAGCAAGCAGGGGCATATACTCAAGCCAATAGCTGGGGGCAAGCCGACCAACAGATATATCCACCTCATTCGCACCTAACAGAGTCAGCAGCCCGAGAGCATCGATCTCAAAGGGGGCCCATTCCGAAAGACTCTTCCAAGGACAGAACATTGCTATTTCTGAGGCTTTTCTAGTGTCGTTGTCAGAATGGCCAACATGTGTGCGGTGAGAGCGGGGGCTGGTTAGTGAGAAGAGGGACGATGCTAAGGTCAGCCTTGTGAGGCTCTGGCCAATTACGCCTGCATTACACCCAACATGGGCGGTTTTCGAATCTGCGAAGTCACGGACTCGAATCAGGACTGCTCTCATATGCATGTTTGCTATGCATCTTCTACATTTTTACGTTTTCTGCCGAATTTACCCCTTATGTTGTACGAGCTTGCAGACAAGGCTTCGGACAAGGCTGCGGCAAGGCAGAATGTGCCGTTCACCCGCGTATAACCTTGAAATGGCCACATCGGGCTTTGTCGGTAGGATATCCTAGTTGCGTTTAGCTCTAAGTTAAGGGACGGGCGCCATGTGCGCCTTTCATAACGTCAGCAGATACGCGACCTCGTCATATAGCTGGCAGAAGCGTAGAACAAGGGATGCACGTAAGCCAGGTCGCGGACTTCAAAATTAGTTGTACCAACCACGGCGCTCTCTTGCGATAGTTGACGAGCCCATGTCTGTTAGTCTTCCTAAAGGGCTTTCCTTATGAGTTCTGAGCCTTAAGTGGCCGGCCTTTCTTTGGCGGTTCAACCTCAGTTCTCGCCATCTGCGGTCTTATTGAAGTCAAGATGATATTTTCCTCTTCGACGACCCTGACACTTTCCTACTACGGTTAAACTAAGAGAAGCTAAATGGAACGAAGCCCGACGACAGGTATTTGTACAAAGCAAATAGATCGCAGTGCATTATGCTTTCCATTGATGCCTGGGCCAATATAATAAAATATTCCCAAGACGTCTCGAATACCGCCATTGAAATTTCACAAAAGCCAAAAAGTCACCCAGTTAATAAGTGCCCCAAAACAAGCAGAGCTTAGTGACAAGGTCAGTTGCATGCGCCTCTGATCGAAGAGATACACTACACGTATAAATATCTTCAGTTCCCAAAACAGCAATGCAAAAGTTAAACTTACCCAACGCCTCATTTAGCCTTGGTAGTTCTCACATTCTTCTGGCTTGACCCCCTGCAAGTCGAGCATTTCCCGCATCGCGTGTGTTCGATGGTACCGAGACACTGGGGCTTCTTCTTCTGTTTCTTGCAGGCTCTGCTCCCAATGCTGTTGCATTTGGTTGTGTTTGAACTATGCTTGATGGTAGGGGCACCACAGCCGAATTTCCACTGCACATATTGTTCGTGACACATGGCTCGGTGATTGAGTCTTCCGATAAAGCCTGCCTTGGTGAGGGTGCGTGCGGCAAAAGGGGAATTGGGATTGAAGGTCTGGGAGAATGCGGAATTGGAAAAGTAAGAGCGGACAGCGCACCGGACTGGGAACATATTTTAAGTACGGCGATCAGGTATAGTTGCCCTGACTTGAGCCCCAGAGGTGAGGACGGAGGTGGGCGGGTGGCCATACGGGGGTCGAGGGACTGTTGATCCAGTTCTACACCCAGTAGCGGAACGATCAGTTTGATTTGCCAAATTCCACTTCAAAAGTGCTTTGGGCCACTGCACATTGTAAGCGTTCATTGGATCCACGTTGTGCGCCCACATCCAGCTGGGGCTTAGATGCAAGGCTGTGGATGACCAGTCCTTGGCATGGTTACAAGTGACAGGACTGGCTGCTCTCATACTGTGCAAGGATATATGTGATGATGCCGGAGCAGAGCAGAAAGTGGGGAATACTTACATGTCATAAACCAGTCTTCACCCAATCGCAGAGGCACAATGCGACTATAGCTGGCTGTAGAAGTAGGGGATGTCAGTCTGTTCTTTCTCTCCACAATTGCAGGCAAGGACGAGGTACTCTATCGAGGACCTCTGTTCAGAAGGCCGCTAAATGGCAGAGATAGTAGGCGTAGAGCCTGGCGCAATAGCTCTGGCCGATGCAACGCCAAAGCCGGAAAGAGCATCATCGCCGTCAAACAGTTTTGGAATGACGGGAGGTACACGCAGTTCCAGATCAGGGCATCGACTCCCTCCTCAATCGCCCAGCAATGCGCGAATCTGTTTTAAGCAATTCAAGCGCAAGGCCCCACTGGCGATAACAAATTGGTCTATAACAAGAATGCCATAGGATTGAGCACTCAGTAAAAACAAGTGCGAGCAACAGTCTTGAGACCCTGGCAAGGGAAACGCGGAATTAGATAGTCCCAAGCAAAGACAATAGGCTCACTTTCTCTGGTCCTGTAATATGGCACCGTATTCCAGTGAGCCACTTGGTGGGTTGGGGTCAAAGGCTGCGTAGCCACACTGCCGAGGGTTCATTGGCCAAGTCGCGGGTTTTACGAGTATCTGGAAATGGTCTGAATCAAGATAGTAAGGGTCGACTGATGGCTCTGTTTATTCTTTCCCAGGCTTGAGAAACGGCAACTTTCATGACAGGCAGCATGGACGTGCAGATTAATCTTTTCCTTGATCGTGGTGGTTCAAGGCTAAGGGATACGAGCTTGTGACTGCTGGAATGAAGTAGTCTGAGAACGATGAAAGGAATATTTATTTTACATTAGAGGCTCTAGTAACTGCATCAAGAAGCCTAACCTAAATAGATTAACTCCCATTTGAGATTGCCCAACTTTGCCCAGGCTGATGCTAAGACGTTACCAATAATACAGCGCCGGTAGCACACTCCAGACTCGCGTTCTTCGACCAACATTAGCTTTAGAGTGAATAATGCTCCCTGATTGAGCTTTGTCTGGATAGCACCAACCACGATGAACTTGCCCTGTTTAACGTCAAGCCGGGGTTCCCTCCAGTGGTGTTGTCCGCAGACCTTTGCCTCTCCGTCACTAAGTGTAGTGTTTTCTTTGAAAGGCTCGCTTTTGGATCTTTGCCTGTCCTGCGAGATCTCCAGGATGGCCGTGCTAGTCCAAAAGCAAAGAAGCGATGGAGCGATGTCACAGAAACGGATGCTATCCGGAATGTCAAGCGTGGTAATTTCGGTCCTTGCTGTATCCATCCAAGTATGATCTGATGGGTTGTTTTTAGGCGGAAAACTAATTGCTCTGCCGTTGGCAACGACACTATCGTTGTGAAACTCAGACAGAACATCATCCAGGTTATCGTGGACGGGCGTTGGGACACCATCACTGCCTAGGCGATAAAACCTAAGCGGGAGGAGGGTAGTTGAACCATGGAAGTTCTCGACATCCGTAATGATTCGTCCAAACCACCCAGTCCACGACCAACTCGGAAAGGGACAGGAAACTGTCTGAGTGCCTGCCGCTATGACCTGGCTAGCGGTGTTGCGTCTGAGGGCTTCGTTCCCAACCCACGCTAAGGACGGCTCGAATCGACTTTTGGGCATGCCCCAGAAGAACTCTTGTCCCCTTGAGTGCTCTAGGACCCGAAGAATACCTGTAAATGCATCCATCCAGTCACTTTCTGAGGAGAGCTGTCGCTGGCGGAATTGCTCGAGGGCCAATGAGTACAGTTTGGACCAGTGGGTAGATGCATTCCCCAATAAGGCCCCCATCGTGATCTCATCGGTGCCGTCCCGACCAAGGCAGTGTCTGTATATGTTGCGCTGTTGTTTGCAGATATGCTCTTCCCAGATTGCATCTTCGCATAGAGATGCCCGAAGGCACTGCCAGTAAGCTTGCTCCGGGGTGAATATCAGACATCGTCGCGACAGGAGGCACTCCTGGTACGTCCAACCTCGATTATTCCACTTGGTGTTTTTCAGATACGATTCTGTCGTATGATATGGTTGATCGAGCGACACCACAACCGTCGAATTGTTGATCGTGAACACATCCTGGGCCGTACGTTGAGGGCCATGCCCTAGACCCGGAATGCCAGTGGACACTTTATCTGCACCGGCGTTGATGATTGTCACAATTGCCTGTCCGTATATAATGTCCATAGCCGGAATATAACGACGCTTATCCTCTTCGTTGTCCTGGATGATACAGAGCGAATCCACCCAAAGATACTGCTCACCAAGGTCCCTGGTAACTGTCATAGCATCAACTATTGTCGCAGGCATTTTGTGAGACTTTAGTGCCCCTGGCAGGTGGTACAAGGTATAGTTTGCCGTCACTAATTCGTGCTTTTGAGCTTCGCCCCAGACATAGCTCAGCGCCACCCAGTTCACATGCTCGGAAGTTGACAAAGCGACGACGCACTCTCTGAGAACATCAACCAACCGAATAAATGGCATCGAGCGCAGACGCTCTGGGGTGCATCCGCTCCTTTCGCACAAATTTCCATGCTCCTTGATGCAGTAATCTTTCCAGAATTTGAATAGTCGCGTGTCAGCCTTGACAGGGCGCAGTCGTGCAGAGTAAGGCTCGGCTTCCACCGTGTCCCATGAGTCAAGCATATCAGAAACGTGCACAGGCCCTCGAGTCCCACTGGCCTTGTGGATAAAGCCTCTGCGGTAATCTAGACGAGGACCATACTCGCTAACAAGGACCTGGATCCGGTACAGAGAAGGAAGGTTATCGGCTCGACTGTGCCACACCTGTTCGCGCCACAGTATTGGAACCTCACTCCTGTTTATCTCAACAACAACCCTACCAGATACGGCATCATCATGATGCTTGTCTTCTGCCATAGCAACCAGCCATCCACAGAACCAACAAGTGGCCGCAGACTTTATAGCTTCCGCAAGCGGGTACCTCAAATCAGTTGTCACATCAAGTATATCCAGGTAGTACTGGATTCCGAGCCAGCTCCAGTCTATGCGGCGGCATTTTGCACAGAGGGCGTCCGGTCCTCCTGCCTGCTGTTGGTTAGCTCCGGCTGTACGGCAAGAGATCATTTTAATCTCCATGTACATACCTCCTCGACAGCCTGTAGTCGCCTATTCATTTCGGTGGCAATCTATCTTTAACCGAGTACCGAAGATCGGTATGAAATACGTATAGAATCTTTGTGAGAGACTGGATGCCAGCCACAAGTACCAATACACCGCTATTGTAGAAGAATCCAGGGTGGGTGAGCGTAAAAAGAAGTAAAAAGCAAGACCCCTAAAAAGTCAATAGTGTGTCTACGTGGAAGGTGCGATCATGTGCACTTACACCACCAAGCATCATTTTTAGGTCTGTTTACTGTCACTTGTAGCTTTATGAATAAAGGAAAAAAAAAAAAAAAAAAAAATCGAGGATTGGAATGGAGGGTCTGGATCAACTTTCATAGGTCGCTTTGACCCAAGGCACCCTTCGTTGCTTAGGTACCTATCATGGCGCGAAAGGCTGGAGTAAATACAATGTACCTATCAGGTCGAGCTTTCAACTCCCTATCCGCAACGCCCGCTGAGGAATATGTTTAAATATGTGAGGCTGACGCACACGGCAGAGCCCCATACGCTGAAACCTGCATCTGTCCACTCGATTCCCGCCCATACCATACCTAGATGATCGGCCGCAAGTCATCGTTCCACAATATTAACTCAGACCTGATCCCGTCCACGTGGCTCTCACCATGAACCTCATGTTCATGCCCCGCAATCCATCGCGAAACATTAAACGTCCTTGCAGGTGAGATGAGAATTACCTGGTCCCCTGTGCGCAGCAAGCTGAGTCCAATGGCGAGTCGGTTCCCGCGAGTGAGGAATACACGCCTGTAGCTGAGCACGGCGTGTAAAGGTCAGTTGTTGAGAGAACTGTATCATCGGCGAGATTGACTGGCGACCCTCCTTTGCTTTTTGCTTTTCTTGTCTTTGGGTTCTCTGGAAACACTCGTCTCACGTCCAGATACGGTCTAGCCACTCCCATGTTTGTCCTGGTGTGTCTTGACTCGCCATCGTTGGGGAAAGACGCGCTGTGGTTGGATGAGCCTATCCGCCGCCGAAAGCAACCTCTTTGGGAAACTGAGATTGTGTCTTCCTGGAAATCACGCCGAGTGAGTGTTGCTGAGGCTTGCTGTGGCAGTGAGACAGTGGTACAGGACGATTGAAGGTTAACTTTCCTTGAAGAGACGAGGTATCGTCGGCGTTTCAAATTTTTATGGCATGGTGGAAGCTATAATTCTAGAAATTCCATTCTTCCTCACGGCCATGTTAGTATCACAAGTCATGCTATCACTAAGCTTCTCCTCTTTCCCAGATTGCAATCTTTTCCAAACGCTATCTTCTAGACCATCTATAGTCGCTCAGTATGTCCGTTATAAAGAGGTACTAGGTTCAGTGCATATACCATATATCATCAACATACTGGCCCAACAGCACGCTACATGCTCCAAGAGCTACAGCACAGTAGGCAGATGATTATAGCAGATAGCTGAGCCAGGACCGTTTTCAAGCATATGTGTATCAATACTAATTATGTTGCTTGTTTCTATCTTAAGTCCAAACCCATACCTATGGCCAGGATCAACCCAAGCGTCAGCCCTATCCACATGGTATTTTCCCTCTCATGGCATTTTCCACTAACTACCTACACAAGCCAAGCCTAAGAGTATTATCCACTGCAAATAAGGCAGGTCCTACTTGGTTTAGGGCTCCAGGCCCTTACATAAATTTATTCACCCCAGTGAAGATACTCATAGATCAGTGAATTATACTGAAGATATCTGAATAGTAGAGCACTGAATCCACTCTGCCTTGGAAGGCAGCAACCAACAGAGATCATGCAGATTAGGGTAAAAGTATAGAAGAGGGTAGTAAATTAGTCACTGTGCCTCTAGGCAATTATTATAAAATAGATTCTTGGTACATGCCCAACTAATAATATATTAATGCCATGCTAGCAGTTGCAGTAAGGTGATGATGATCTTATTAAGAAGCTATGTAAAATCTTCACATATATATCTCCTCATACGTATTAAAACCACAAGTTTTACACGAGGGATATCCAATCTACTAAATAGATATATAGTATGAATTGCTAAGCTATAGATTAAAGCCACCAGGCTTTAGGGGTCTTTATAACAGTAAATGCCCAAGGAAGAATACGCGCTGCCTGTAGAGGATCATCAGCGGTTGCTCATTGGAAATGATGTGTGCTATTATATAACCTATCTATCTTACGCTATATTACATGCTCCTACTGCAATTAGTACTTCTCAAACCTCGCCCGTATCCTCGCCCCATACACATAGAACCCATACGGGATAAACACCATGCCCACCCCCAGAAAGGCCAGCAGCCACGACGCCCACTGCAGGCCGAGCCTATGATACATCTGAGTAGTAAACAGCGGAAACGCCGCGCCTCCACCGGATCGCAGAAACACCTTCGCGGCGAGCGCCGAGGCCGCATACTTATGGTACGAATCGATGATGTAGTTGTTAACCGCGTAGTAGCAGAGCACCATGCCAAAGCCGAATGCGATACCCGACGAGGCTGGCCCAACCCAGATAATGTGTTTGAATGAGGTAGCGCCGAGAATGAACAATGCGATCGGGATGAACGGGGCTCCGATCAGCGCAGCGATGAGTCGGTCTTCGGGCGTCGGGACGCGAGACTGGCAGATACGCCGGAATTGCTTCTCCATGAGGGGCGTGACGAGGAGCGCGAACCCGGCGCCGATCAGAATCGGGATGAACATCAGGCCGATCTGCCCGTCGTTGAAGCCGTACAGTTCGCCGAAGATGACGGGGAAGGCGAAGAAGAAGCCGTAGAGCATGGCGTAGATGAGCACAATGTACATGCACATCAGGTCGAGGACGGGCTCCGTGATGATCATGGTAATGGGACGGACGAGGTTTGTGCGCACGATATCCCCGAAGCTCAGTTTGACTTTTTCCTGCTCGGTTATGATGTTGGGGTTGCCTGTTTCCTTGCGGAGTTTCTTTGCGCGGTGTTTCAGGATGACGGGGGCGTAGGTCTCTGGCACCAGGCCGACGAGGATCATGACGGCGCCGGCGAAGGCCATGTTGGTCCAGAAGAAGAGGTCCAGTCGATGCGAACCGACGTTGATCCAGCCGCACACGATGGGGCCCACGACGGGACCGCAGTAGGGCGCTGCGGCGAAGAAGGCAATCGCCATGCCGCGCTCTTCGATATTCCAGATATCCGCAATGGTACCGCCAGCCAGCGACAGGCCGGAGCTGGAGAAGACGCCGCTAAGAAAACGGCAAGCCAGCAATCCACCGATGTTGGGAGAAAGTGCGCAGGGTATCTGGAATATGGTGTACAGTCCCAGCGAAATGACATACACTGGACGACGGCCGATGATCTCAGAAAGCGGACTCCAAAGTAACGGGCCAACCGCAAACCCACAGACCATGATCGAAACGGTGAGCGTAGCCACTTCGAGAGAGACATGATACTTTCTCTCAATCAGGCCCAGTCCACCGGTCACGAATGCCGACCCGTACGCGACGCACACGACGACTATCGAGACAACCATGGTGACGTACCAGCGGTATAACCGGTTCCAGTTATGCGGATTATCGGGATCATTAATCGTAAACGTGACAAAATCCACGGGTTCGCCTCCCTTTTCCACATCCGCCGGCGAGATCTGCCGGCCCCTGCTGGTTGTCGTACGGACCGATTCAAGAGTCCGTGCTGGGACCAACCCAGTTTGAGTTTCGAGGTTGTATTCCTCGGGGAAAATGGGGTCGGCAGGACGTCCGACTTCGGGATAATTGATCCCTATCTCAGGGGGACTTGGGCTCAGTCCAGCTTCATGGAGAGTCTCTCTAGTTTCTGTTGGTACCAATCCAAGGTTGTTAGTATTGCGTCGTGTTTGAGATCTTTCTGGAGGTAGGGTCGACATGGTGGGAGTTAGCCTGCGAGAGGCTGCGAGATATCGACAATAACTTATTATGCAGTAGCAATATAAAATTATATTAACTCATAGCTAATAGGACCTCCGGGATATATATACTCACAAGCACCAAGCTATTGCCGCTGAATCACCATACTGTTGTGTGGCCGACCAAAATCCGAAAGCCGAGTTTCAGCCATCCTATACAAGCAAATCTTTCCGTGTTAAATCAGAGCTTCTACGCGGGTTCTCGGGATCTTACTGGCATAAGCTAGTATCTGTCTGACGTGTATTTGAGCTGAGTATGACAAACGTAATGGTGAAGTTGTCGAGAGATGCATCATCATAAGGTCACTCACTTGCCGCTTTGCTTAGGACTAACTGCGCATCCACCAAAGATACTCTTAGCCTGTTTACAAGTTCGGTACCTAAGTTATAACTTATATCTTTCTCAGTTTGTACTTCTAGATCTTTATCTACGGTATAGTCTTAATAGACATGGATTGACAGAAGTCTACCGCGCGAGAAATATCATGAATTAGGTCATACCGTCATACGGAGAAAACTCGGCATCGAGAAATAACCGAACTACACCGGAGCTTCGATGAACTTCTGAGAAATATTATAACATGATTAACATCTTTGTGCCGATTCCGATGATTGAAAAAATCATCACACAGTTACCTTTACAGGCATCAATTTCCCTATCTTCATATCCCTTTTACCCCTTGCCGATCTCCATTGTCCGAGAGACACGTTACCACCGTCCCATATGCAAACAATTACAGGCAAACAGACAGAGCATCTGGCTGAGCAAAACGATGTTAAATATCACAGGATATGCCAAATCCAGATCTCGGTCGTGCTGGCACTGTTGTACGGAAAGACGACAGAGATGACAACTGATGTAATCAAGAAGGCACGGTAATATTATTATCTTCTAGTATCACGGTAAGTCCTCTATGTTCTTTACTGCTCCGAATTCTAGCATATTTTGTCCGTTTGTATTTGATGATGTTTCACTTATCTGTGTTTATAGAATTTCTTCAGGCAACCACTCCGGCAGGCTGGACCATACATCACTCCCAGTGAGCATTGACTCGTGTTGGAAAACATGTAAGACCAGACCAAGGAAGACTGTTACGCGGCGCGTCAATGCACCCTGATCAAGGGTCCAGAGGGCTTCTCAAGACTATCTAATCGAGACATGAGCCGCCTAATTTAGATGCAGATAGATACCAAGTGAACGATAGTGCTACACTAAGCTAGGTCATTTGCTATACTGCTTTCCTCGGATGCCTCTCCCACAGGAAACATGTCGTGATGAGACCCAGAGCCGTGACTGCAGTCATGAAGATATTCTGCAAATTATAGCCCTCAGCAAACACCCTTTTGACCGCCGCCTGTTGAGACGGAGTCAAGTCCTTGATGGCAGATAGCGAGTCGCAGATTGCCTGCACTTGCTCGGGGGAAACGACAGAAAGTATGCGAGGCTTGACGTGATTGTTCAGGATAGTAGAGCTATTACGAATTAATACGCATATTGAATGAGACTGGGGAAGAATTACCAAATTGCAAGCGATATTGTCCCTCCCAGCACGCGGATCTGCGTTACGGCACCCATCATGACGGCTTAATGGAGTTAGTGAAGCAATGGCTACGGTAATTCTTCTATTCATTGAAAACTTACCCATGTGCTTCTCTTCCACCACTGCACGAGCGAAGGTGAGGATCGTGGTCAGGCCCAGTCCAAAACCTATCCCCATAATCACTTCGAAGCCGTATTGCGATGGAGGAACCTCGGTCCGGTCACTAGGATATGAGCAAGACAAACCGACTCCAATCAACTGTAAGACTGACGCCGCGAGGACGAGGTAAAAAGGTGGGATTCTCAAATTGCTGGTCAAGAATCCAGACAAAGCTGTTGCAAATGGGGATGCTAGCAGCAATGGTAGCAAGGCAAGACCAGCCTTCAGAGGAGACAGACCGCTCACGGCCTGCGCTCTCTGCGGCACGTTGACGACGATGGCCACAAATGGGAAGCCGACAAAGAAGGCTGTACTACTCCACATCAATAGGAGGGTACTTAGTTCGAGCCTAACCGCAACTTACAGCAGCATGGCTGCCAGCAGCCTGTTCTTGAGAATGCTAGGAGGAAAAACTGGTTCCTGAACCGATCCTTTCCTCTCAAGGGAAACCTCCCAGATTGCGAGAACGACGGCAGCGATGATTGCCAGCACGAACGGGACGATAATGGCGGCGCTGTCCCATGGGTACCGGCTTCCTCCTTCCTCCAGGGCGAAAACAAGTAAAACAGAAGAGGCGAGCAAAAGAAACATGCCACATATATCCACTCGCGCACAGTCCGACTTGGACAGCTTGGTCCGCAAACGTTCGCGGAACGTAAGCCTCGAACTCGTCTCGGATGTTGGTAGACACCACACGATCAAGATGAGGGCCACAAGACCCCCGGGAAGACTGGTATTGGTTAGCCTCGTACTGAGAATCCCTGCAGTCAGCTAACTTGAAAAGGAAAACCTATCTCCATGAAGAATGCGTGTTGATGATCCCGCCAAGGATGGGCCCCAGGACGCTGGCGACGATGAAAACTGTTGACACAATCCCCATATACTTGCCATATTTCTCGGGGGGTACCATGTCCGGTGCAATCACCATGACCATGGAGTAGATCCCTGACGCACCAATACCCTGGATGCGCGGAATACAATTCTAAGTCACAAATGAGTATTGATAGTTGGGTCGGGTATGTTTTATTATAACTCACAGTTCAACAATCGAGGTAGAGACACCGCACAGAAGAGAAGACAATGAGAAAATAATCAGGGCGAGGATGAGCATTGTCTTTCTTCCAAAGATGTCACTGAATTTTGCAAAGATGGTGAGGAAACCTAGATATTCTGTCAGTCGTTGTTTTATAGGTTTTAACCTTCTCTATTACAAGCTACTCACCTGTGTAGGTTAATAGGTATGCAGTAACAACCCAGTCCTTAATCAAGAAGCCGTTCAAGGCGTTGGTGATCGAAACCAACGAGGTACTGACAATGGTGGTCTCGATGGTGGAGAGAAAGAGGGCAATCCAAACACTGTGCAATGAGTTTCCGCCTTGCTTTGCTCAGGAAGAGCCTAGCGTAACATACCCAGCCGTTAATAACCATAGTTTCCAGCCTGATAAGTATTTTCGGGGCGGCTTGCTTTCCTGCTCCCCTTCTGTACCCGAATTGATTCCCACAGGATCAGTGTCCCGTTCGGTCGGTACTGGCTTTTGTCGACTCATCGGCTGCCAGCGGTCTTCCATCTCGAATAAGGTAGGAGATGCATTATTCACTCTCTGCTCGGTGGACGCCATAACAGCACCTGGATAAGAGTTATGCTGCCGATGGCGACGATTCAAGGGAGCGATGTGAACAGAAAAGGACAACGTGGGTTGAAATATGGCATTACTACGCGTATTATGATCAGGGATTAGGGAGGAGCTTAGAGCCTACTAACTAACGGATCATAGGGAGTGTCGTGAATGCTAGGAAGGATTGAGGAACAATAAGCATGATATCGTTACATATAGGAACACGATACTCTATCCTGGTTTAGGGCAAACTTACAGTGACACAGATTCTGATGGAGAGGCCATATGCAGGTCAAAGCGGAGACGGATAAGTAAGTAGGGCTGCACCGCAACGTACAGCTAGCTGCCATTGCTCTGGTCGAAGTCGGACGAGGGCATGCAGCATACGGTGCCAGATTAGTCAGTTCTGCCAACGCGGTTCACATATATTCTTGATGCAAATTTCCCAGTATAAATAGAGAGATTTCAAGGCTTTCGACTGTGGATGGATGACCCTCTTTCCGTCGACCCAAGGTATTTCAATTATCGCTGACCTCGACAGGAGGAAAACCTACTAAGATCGCTCCACGACCTGGAAGCACGCCGGACCAGGCGGCTGTAGCCACAGCCGATGCCGCCATTCAGGTAGTCAAACGCTTCAAAAACACACAAATCAATGGCCCATGGGTACATGTCCTCAAGGGGCATTGGACCCGCCGTTGCTATTGGTGCACTTGAATCAAATACCCGCACTTGTCTTGGTTGTCGATGATTCTATTTAGAAATCATGTCAATTCCCACCCCTGATAAATTCATCGAACCATTGGACTGCTTGCAGGAATGCCTGCTCCTTTGCAAACTTCTTCGCCTTATCGGTCAAGTCCGCACGAATGGCGAACCCGTGCTCGACTCCACCATAGAGATTGATCTGGTATGGCTGGCCAGCATCACGGAGAATGACTTCTGACTGATGGCGTTTTGACGTTGGAAAGATGTCATCAGTCTCTGCGGCCTAGGTTAGCCGTACTCTCTTATATCTATACAACGGAAGAACTATCACTCACCTGCAGCTGCAATGCTCAAGGGGCCTGTAATCGCACTAAGTTCTTCTAATTCAACAAAACCCGGATGCGCGATATATCCGACATCAACTTTTCCCTCTTCGGGCTTCAGGAATCGGACGACGTATTTTGCCTGAATAGTGTACTTTGTAAGAGACATGATCCCTCAGACTATCTTCGCATACATACCCCAAAGCAATACCCGACCGCCCCGACCTTTTCGCAGCCGAGGTGTGTGCGCATATACTGAATCACCGAGTCGACAACGGGATCTACCCTCTCAACCGGGTGTCCTTCCAGCCAACTCATCAGGTTAAAAGACTCAGGCCTATTGAGCTTGACCGGGTCGCCGTGAAACAAATCAGGCATGGCTACAAGGTATCCGTTTGCCGCAAACTGGTCAGCAATGAGCTGCGAGTTGATGAATCGGTGACCGATGACATCCGTGAGGATGAGAACTCCATGCTTGGTCGATCTGTCCTCAGGATATGATAAATACGTCTCAACTGAAGACGGTGAGCTAAATTGGTATCGCTTGAGTACATAGAAACATACCGCCGTTGATATCCTGATATTCTCCGGTTGCTTCTCCACTGTGCTTGACCCCCACAGTGCAGCACCTCGCCGGCATATTGGAAGCCATTTCGATGATAAACCAGTATTATATTCGATGCCGAACTAAAATAATCAGATGCTGAATGGAAATTGGCCTTTTGAATACCTGCCTGCCTCGCTGGGTTGGATTACGCATTGCTATTCTGCCTAAGACATTTCATTATCAACCCCCGCTTGAATACGAGGGGGCCGCGCTCCTACGCTACTCATGGATTGGCCGCACCCCTTTAGCCGTGACTCAGGCTCACCCACACCGCGGCCGGAGTGGGTGAGCCTGAGTCACAGCTAACAGCAGTTCCACTTTGATTGCAGTTCCTCTTGGACTACAGTCTCATCTTAGCGGTTATTGGAATTATATACCCATCCCTCACCAATAGTCCGGGCAGTGGCTGATCCCTGCTTGTAAAGCAGGTTATCTGTTAGAATGTGGACTATCAACAATTACACCCTCATCGTCATTGTGGATCATATTGATATGGGCTTTGCTCGATCAGTTTCCTTGCAGAATCAGGGAGGAAAAGAGAGCTCCAAGGACATAGCCCATCAAGAAGGCAATGGCATAATTATTGGGAGGCTGTTAACCATGAGTGTCACTCGCCAAGCATGTCTTAGCTGGATCCGTAAGGATGTTCGTGTTTAGGGTACAGGAATAACAAAGGGGTTCGATATTGGCTTTTCACGGCGGAAAGTACAAAAGGGCACAAATCTAGTTTGTGTACTTGGCCACAAGGTTCTTGAGATCCTCCTCTCCTAGTGGTTCCACACCCAGCAAATCGTTGCTAAGACTTTCGGTGCTGAACAGGCTGCCGAACCCTTCGCCGAAAATCGCTCGCCGGAGGAAGTTGAAAACAAATACTGTTGGGTCCGGGTTTGGCTTGCTGAGTTCCGCGAAACCAGCCTTCTCCAACTCTACCGTGCTAATGGACTTGGTGGCCAGTTGTTTGCCCGAGATCTTCAGCAGCTGCTTCTGAGAGACATCTGCCTCACGGACATACACTGTGCGATTCTTGGTGGCCTCGAGGTTGTTGATTATGCCGCAAACACCTTTGCCCACTCCTGAAAGCGTAGTGGTACTGAACTTTCTATCACCCCCATCATATAGCTCAGCTTCTGGGCCCTCCAAGTTCAGCAAGAAATTGACCATGAGACCCCAGTCCAGGAAGGGGCCATTGATCTGAATGGTATAGGAGAATTTCCCACCAGACTCCTTTGACTTTTCCTGGAGATATTTCTGAACAGCGACCTTGTCTTGGTAGACTGGTAGCTTGGCCGCATTTTCATTGGTTGTGTCGGAGCCGAACTCTGAGGGAATGAAGCGCTGAACCTGGGCAGCGACAGCAGCATCCACCAATCTGAGATGTATATCTCGAGGTATAGCTCCGAGGGTGTTGACGACTACATCATGACCACTCAGTGCAGAGGTCAAAGACTCCAAGGAGCTGTAGTCGACCGGTACAACTTGTGCTCGTCCGAAATTGTCCTTGTTTTGACTTCCAGCCCTAGTCAAGACAGTCACCTCGAAGCCCGCGCTCAGCAGAGCTTTAAGCACAGCTGGGCCAAGGTTGCCACTCGCCTGCGGATGAATAAGGTTAAGGGTTCTGATATCATATGTGTCGGAGCATCGTTGTACTTACCCCTGCAATTGCTACTCTGGGTGACATCGTTTCACAGGAGGTATTTTACCAATAGAAGTGTTTGGGATGAAGAATAACCAGGTAGAAGATGCTGAAGACCTTTTGGATGAGTTCGTTCATCTGGCTATTTGGGCAGCCTTATATAGTTTTGTTTCAACAGTAGGTATTCCAAAAGAAGCCTACTTTACAAATATGGGTTTGTCATGATGTAAGAATACCGGAAATGGAAGACCCGACAATCCGGAAAACTTTAATTTGGTGAATAAATTCCATTGAAGGAAGGATAACCGTGCATAGCTCACGTAATCATCAGATGATTCGTCTGGTTGACTGGGTATTTCCGCATAGATTAATAATACGCGGAACTGCAATAGAACAAGTTTGTCCTGCTAACTCGATACATTGGCCACCCTCGATTGCGAAGTCTACCTAATTCTCACTACGGTTTACTCCCCCTTTCAAGCAGTCGGCACATGTTGATGTCATCCACTGGTATTGAGGGCTGATTTATTTCATCCGTCAAGATGAGTGAACATGAGTATGCAGACAGGCAGTATGCATTCACCCTCAGTAGCTGCCATACTTCTCTGGAATACTTACTCTTGGTGGTAGTTCGCACCTCCAGTCACTTGTTGATAGAATCCGAAGGCTTGATGCGCTTGGAAATAATATCTCCAGTAATGTAATGGATAGGTGTTGGTTTGCCCTATCCAATGGTTACGGAACTGTGCCAATTTGAACAGTACTAATACTTAAAATCAGCTACTGACATCTGTTCGCGGAATCCTCCGCTAAATATACCTGTAATCTCGCCTGATATAGCCTCTTATATTAAGGAAGAAGTCATGAAGTCGGAATTTCCGGATTCCTTGGGTCTAAATTTGGCTAACAACATTTTACAACCTCCTATTCCTATGCCTCAACCCTACTTCAGCAATGATATGCTCAACTTCGGGCCGCAGAGCAGGAGAATGATCTGAATTTCTCTGCCACCACCCGACAAAATCCAGGAATTACTTAGCGCCTACTTTTAGTCTTTCAACTCACTTTACCCCTTGTTCCAGGAGCCTACCTTGAGAAGTTTAATTCAAGATGCATTGGTGTTAGAATCTCATCTTAATGCAGGCTCTTGGGCATGTGTTTATGCAGTTATGGTAATATTATATAAGATACAGCTATGGAATATATCTACTCCTGATCACACTGTTGGAGCAGCATAGACATACTTTAATGCTGTAATACACCTTGTGCCTGAGATAACTATTTCTGACCCCAGCCTAAGAAATGTCCAGGCTTTATCTATTATAGTAAGATTACCTTACCAGTCTCTTATTTCTCTACTAAATATGATGGCCAGTCTGTCTTTCTGTAAGGTGAGATGCACTTTAATAATGCCTCTAGTATATTAGGGGTAGCCATTAATTAAGTAACTGGTCTTAGAGAAAGTCTAGAATCTTACTTAGTCTTTTCAGAAGAGACAGCAACCTAGTATATTTTGTATGTTTTAGATAAGGAGTAGGATTTGCCGCGCTACCCTAATTTCTTAATAATATAAGGTCTCACATAGTTAGGTTTTTATTTTGGTCTGGACTTCCATTAATTATTAAAAGTTATTATCCTATGGTGGAGCAGATGCTGGATAATAACTGCAGAGCCTCTATATCTTAGTTATTTAGAGAAAGCTATTAGTCCCTGCAGCATTTTATTTCTCTTATAATAATTACAGAACAGATATACTAGACACTCTATTCAGCAAGTGCGAAAGATGAAATACTAGAATATTTACTGAAATTAACAGCTGGTCTGGATTAGTAACTAGAGACTTAGTAAAATAACCTCCTACCTGACTTATCCTTGTCCCTTAGCTGCAGCGAGGGCGATAACTCTCAAAGTATGTTCTTAATATTGCTGCTGAAACTAATGTATAACAACTGCCTCATCACCATTCATTACTTAGCTGCAATTCACTGTCCTTACACAAGTTTACTGTCCAGGATAGAGCCATCATCTCCACTCCTTTCTTGCATCAGGTCAGCCACAATGAGACGTACTGAGGCTGCCCTGGATTCAATCCGTCTACTTCAGCATCTAGGTTCATTGGACGCTTTCCCATTCTGGTAAGTGGAAGCCTAGCTACAGCGATGTGTTTAACACGCGTAATAACCTCCTTACCTACAAGGCTTATCCCACCCTATATCGTCGATGCCGTCCTCGTTCTCCTGATGTCAGCCATAGTTAATACAGACGATATTTACATCCTGGAGATATTCCAGGCTGTGGACTTAGTGGTAAGCTTTATGCAGTTAGCTAATAATAGATCAAGAGGTGAATTCAGCCAGATTCTTCGCATATCATCAGGTGCGGTGGAAATTGTTAGAAAGGTTTTATGCAAGAGAAAAAACAACATTAATGCAAGAAGAAAAGCACAAGTCGCCATCCAGAATTCTCTAAAAGAGCTTCACCATGCAAGACAAAGACAGTGGAATTGAAGGGCAGTCTAAGAAAAATTAGAACTACCTAGCATATCCCATCCAGCTTTGCTGGGTGCGATGTTAGGCTCCCTACTTACTACAGCACATGCTACCCCTCAGTCACCGCGCGAAGGTGTAGTATCAGATCAGCCATTTCAAAATTGTGGAAGGGATCTTGGACGCAGAATAGAGTCTGCGCCATTAGATGTTGATATAAGCTGGGAAGATTTTATTCTTAATATTTAACTTGCCATTATCTCTGTATAACATGTTAAGTACACAGCAGGAGCACAGGCAAAATAGTTGGGAGGGAAGATGAACAAATATGACAATATGCAAAGGACATGTGTAGGTCCAGATAATGTCAGGCAAATATCTTGGAAACTCACATGGTGATTGGCTATGTTATTACCTTGTCACATATTCTCAAATCATTAGCTATGCAGCCGTCCACACTGAGCTTGCCTCAAAGGGGCCGCCAGCACTGTTATTTTTTTCAAATAAGAAAGAATTCTAAGGAGGGAGGAAACGTTCTCCTGAAAGTGGGTAAAGGCTTTGACCCTAAAGGGGTAGGACGAATAAGTTACTCACTGTAAAGCTATATGGGATATATACTGTCACGAATCACGATGCGAAGAAAGGACATTGCCGTTTCGGATAGACTGTCTGGCATATCCAAGCCAACTGGACGTGGTTTGACAATGTCTACCCTATATGGATACGGATAACCTTAGGTGCAGATGATCTAGGGGCCTGTTATAATTGATAAGCTAAAATTTTATACACGTAGATAGCGAATGGGCCTGACTACGTATTTATCTAAAACCAAAACTTTAGGTTTACATCTTGAGATCTAGAGGGGTAGCTAGCAGGGTGTCCCTACAACAAAGGACAACACCAAGAGGCTCAAAACACCCATATCCTTGAAGATCGGTACACGGAAGGATTGGCATAACCGGTCCTGCTCCCCCGACTTAATCGTTTTGTATGGGGTTCGGGTTTTGCGGCGACCCGAATAATGTGCCCCACCGGTCCATATACGGAGTATGTACTGACTGCAGAACCCGACGGGGTTAAGATAAAACATAATCGACTATCTCCGGAGGTAGCAAATGAATAGGGCGGATACTTGCGACAATTCAACCAATACCAGTTTGCAGGCACGGCTATTTCGCAGCTTCACTGAAAACCAACGGATCGATCAATTGACCCGACGGCGGAGGGTTTTGGATATCATGACGTCTACTCGGCGACGCCACCTACCCCACCAATAATGCTGGCTTGAGTAGTCAGTTCGTTGCTGTGTCTACGAAGGGAGCCATGAATACAGTGGCACGCAAATGTTTCGGGGCCTGTCAAGGAGGGGCCCGCTCGCACGGGATGGCTGGACACGGAACTTGGCCGCTCCCCATGGCCCAACAATGGGCTGGTGTTAGGTTTATGGCAGACAATTATAAAAGAGGCTGCAGCCACCGTCGTATAAGGCTTGGTTTGTGATCTTGCGTTCTCTCTTTGGGATACCCGCCTAAACAATCATGGCTTTCCCTTACAAGAAGGTACTCCTGGTTGGAGCTACATCTGGTGAGTGTTCCACGTATGCATGAGGCTGATCTCCTCACTTTACCTTTGATACATGCAACATAGAGTCAGCGTTACAGTGGTTGACACTGGTCCTCAGGTATCGGCCGTGCTTTAGCCGCAAGCCTTGTCGAACATGGCTGCTTCGTGATTGCCGTCGGTCGACGACAGGATCACCTTGACTCATTCGTCCAGGAACACGGCGCGGACAAGGCTGCATCTTTCAATCTCGATATCAGCAAGCTAGATGCAATTCCAGACTTTGTGAAGAAGTACGTCGTCAGCTCAGCCTTTCAGCGTATTTGCCTATATATATATTAATATGGTTAACCAACGGATTGATCAGTGTGACTTCTTCCCACCCAGATTTAGACTGCGTCTTCGTCAACTCGGGCATTCAACGGCGGTCTGTTTTTAGCGAGCCAGAGAGCATTGATATCAATCAGATTCAGGATGAGATGACAGTAAAGGACCTATTAAACCTTGACTGGTACATTCCTTTCCTTCTTACGTTTAATTGACAGTGTTTCTAGGTCAACTATGTTTCCTACGTTGCATTGGCCAAGGAGTTCCTACCCTTTCTCATGGCTAAAGGAGACACTCCAACATCACTCATATTGTAAGTCGTTGGCAAATATTCGCCTCCCATCTCTGGGATATTCACACCTGACTGATAATGCATTAGCACTTCATCCAATCTCGCACTGGTTCCCATTCTTCGCTGCTCCAACTACTGCGCTTCCAAGGCCGCTCTGCATCATTGGATCCTCTGCCTACGGGAGCAGCTAAAGACCACAAACGTCAAAGTGATTGAGATCTTCCCACCTATCGTGCAAAGTACGTATACCTGAGGACTTGTTCATTCAGGGGTTGGGAAAAAGAACCAAAAAGACGTCACAATGATACTAATTTCCTGCACTACAGCTGAACTGCACGACCCAAAGCACCAACCTGACATGGCGGAAACGGTTCGTGGCAAGCCGTTTGGTATCCCAGTAGAGGAGTTTACTAAAGAGGTTTGTGTCTACTTATATATATCACTTCGCGAGCTCATCTGACCACCCTTGTGCAGACGATGGAGAAGCTTCTGGCCGGAGATGACCAGATTGCAATCGGTCTGTCGAATATCGCTTTTAACAGCTGGGAACAGCAGCGTCAACAGGCTTTTCGCCGAGTGGTTGAGATGATGCGAAAAGGCGGGTTTTAATGTATCCCTCCACAGGCCATATACACGCGGTGTATTGATCTGATAGCCTTGCATGAGGTGCGTAGGCAGTTATACATCAGATGTGACAAAGAGCCTGCTATATCAATCTATGCCATGTATTGGCCTATCCGGCGAACTTTATCATTGGTCTGATTATTGCTTTCGAACTGGGGTACTTAGGTAAAATATATAATTGATTGATCATCTTAACGCTACTTAAATAATCTTGCCTTCTAGTACCCGACTGGCTACTATTGTCTGTGGCCGTTGCTACTCTGCTCTGTTCTTCTGCAAAGCCTTCTTGAGAATCGGATTCGCTGCCAACCGCCAGTGACCAAACCAGAAGCTACAAACATCCTATTTGACAGTGTTACATGTAGGATTTAGCCGCATCACAGCTACCTTCTAAGAGTAATCAAGGTTAGCTAATCATGGCATACCTTTAGGCGCCCGCATAGGTAGTTTTCTTGAAATTAGACTGAGTATTGATCTGTTGACAAGCTTGACCCGCGCAACGGGCACACATAACAACAGTCCTTCAAAGCGGAGTCCACTATTTGTGTTTGTCACCCCGCAAAATAAAGAGATAAACCAATTGATAGGATGCTGTCATCAAATAATGGACTAGTTGCTCTCTACTGAGTCTACTCTCAGTGGCCTGCTACAGTCTTAGCTGAGCACTAGAGAGACTAGTTTCCTGCACTAAAATATTACCGAATGCTATCCTGCAAGGCATATGCCAATCAGCACAGAGCGATGCAGTCTAGCGCCAACAGCATCAATTCAGAAACATTGGTTGGTGGACATGGTTACGATATACCCGAATACTCATCTTCCTTTATCCTAGCGTGGTGCTTGGGTCGTTTGTTTGTAGACTATTGACATTGGTAGTCTGGCAGACGACTGGACGCGATAATTATTATCCTTTCTTCCCTCCTCCCTTTAAAAGGGGCCACGTTCCTCTCTTTCTGCAATTTTGTCTGTCGATCTTCTTCCCTGTTTCTATTCTTTCTGACGTCTCCACAACAAAAAGTAACCGTCACAATGCGTGCCTCGTTCCTCCTCCCTGCAGCCCTCTACGCCCTGGCCGCCCATGCCGACGACAAAACCACTACAATCGGCTACTTCGTCCCCAACTGGTCTGCCACCTTGTTAAGCTACGGCGGCTGGACCAGCACCGGCGCCAGCATCGCAGGAATCAACGCCGCCGCAACAACCTACAACGTGGGCTGTCTGAAAGACGCCCCCAAGACAGACTGCAACATCAAGAACTCCTGGACGATCATCCAGGGCCCCGAGACCGTCAGCGTGACAGGCGTGTACACCGCCTCGACCTCAGGCAAGGAAACGAGCTACGATATCACCGTCACGCAGTCCTACGAGTGCAAGATTCGGTCCCGCACTGAGTCTGCCAGTTGCACCATGAGCATTGGGATGACAGGCTCGGCGGGTGGTGCTACGGTTGGGTCGTCGACGTCAAGTAGTGCGACGTATTCGCCGGCGACGAGCTCGTACTATGAGTTGGTTGTTACGGCGGGAGTGGACAAGTTTACTGCCCCTGAGGCGACGAAGACGCCTGGTGTTGCTGCTGCTGGGCCTGCGGGGGCGTTGATCACGGCTGCGCCTGTTGTTGCGGCTGCGGTTGCTGCTCTTCTTTGATCTGGTTGTGAATATTTCCTTCGCAGTTATGCCCTCTCGTACTACAATGATGGACCGTCTTCTGGTTTGGCCTTACGGTAGTTTTTTCCATATAATGTCCAGAAAGATACAGGCTACTGTGTAGTCTACCACATCTCGCCAGTCGGCTCACTTGTACCACGGTAACAAACGTATAAATAATCGACGTTGTTCATCGAAAGAGTTGGCAAGTATAAGCAAAACCAACATACAGGCTCCACAAAACACCAAGGTATAAAGGCTTAAAGACAAACAAAAACAGAGCAACAGCGAGTCTACTCCACCAAAGACATCACAAACAACGACATAATAGCCATCGCGAGAACACCCAACCACAGAAAAATCCCCAACACCATCGCCACTCGCTTATAATACCGCAAGTAACCCGCCTCATTGCCATGCGGGAACGGATTCGGCCTGTGCCGCCCCAAAAACTCACACAGAGGCCCCCATCCATCCTGACACTTGAAGACCAGCAACCTCTCTCTCGGCACGATGCTCTTCACCCACGCACTGTGCGCATGGTACAGCTCCTCCGATGGCTCGGCCTCCACCCCGAACCGCTCGGACGCAAGCCACATCCACCCGCGGTAGAGATCGTTAGCTGCCACCACGCCGGGAACCCAGTACCCGATCCAGCGGAAGCAGTCCGACCTCAAATCGATCCCGAACCCGCGCCAGGAGCGCAGCCAGACCGCTGCGGAGGTGCGTTCTGTCAAGATGACTTTGGCGTCGGGGTACATTTCTAGTAGGTCGGGTAGGCAAGCGCTGCCGGGAACCTCGAGGGTAACTTCGCTGCCTTGGAGGAGTTTGGCGAGCTTGCGCCGCCGGAGGGCCGTGTCTTTTGTGTGGACGATGGCGGCGCTTTGGCGGAGGTTGTCGAATTGGCAGAGGGGTTCGGCGAGGTGGAAGCAGGGGCCGTAGCCTAGTTCCTCGAGGGCGCGCTTCATGCTGATTGTGCCGGTGCGGGGGAGGCCGGCCTGTGTGTGTCAGTTTATCTTCGAGCTTGTTGCTGGGGAGACGTACGACGATGACTTTGAGAGTTCCTCCATGGTGTACGCCTGAGGTGACTTGGAGTTTTGCGTCTGCTTTGGGGTCGGGGCTGGTGATTGTGATGCCAGACCGAAGGACTAGGCCTAGGGTGTGGATGCTGAGTTTGTAGTAGAGCCAGGAGTTGGACTTGTGCATGTCCATTTGCATTTTTGTGGCTTCCATTGTGAGACGTGTTGTAGAGTAGTTGAGATGACTGGTGATGAAGAAATGATCGACTTGACGCGCATTGAGTGCGTATTAGTAGACTTTCGACCGTAGGAAGCTGAGTATAGCGATGTGATATGGCCCCCATCGCAAAACCCACAACACGAACACAGCCACCAATAGACTATCATTCCGACATTCCAACAAAAATTGCCTACTTGCTTTTCTGCAGATGGATTACCTCCAATTGCCCTGAATAATCCGATCTTACATCAGATACTGAAGTTGGGGCCGTTGCCAAACCAATAAGCATCGCCAAGTGATCTTGACGATCTTGACTCCTTCCAGCCAAGGACATCCCCAACACGAGGCGTCCTGAATTAATAACCTTAATCCAGATAATTTAGCCCCTAATGCACCTTGCGCCTCCTAGCATATATTTGGAACCCACACGAGGCTCTGCATGAAGGATTTGGCCCCAGTGGTGAAACATCCCCACGTGGGTTTTCAGCCTGGTGCAGTTCGCACTCAAAACATGCAATATCAGGGTCTACTTCTGGTATCAAAGTAACCTTGTGTGCCTTGTCATGCAGTTAGTCAAGGCTAGACTACCGCAGGATTGTGTCTCAGTCAACCCGCATGGGGCCAAACGCCCACAGACGCTGTGACAGGGCTGCATCACCCTCTGCCCCGCTCCTCAACTGCGGAACTGGTAGTCACCAGAAGGATAGTATGAGGCAATCTTCTTCGTATCTAGTGGCGAATAAGTGTCGTGTCTAATATTAGACAGGATCAACGTCGCATCTCATCGTATTGAGATCCTGCGAGGTGTGAGGCGGAATTAGAAACTTCATGCATTTGTATATGTTTGTCTCACGTAGGTATGCCTTGGGGTAGGCCTTCCAGCAGCGGGCATTTGGGCTATCGCCCTGTTCATCCTACAGGCACAGAGAGCTTTCCTGTCGCCATCAAATCCGTATGATCGTACACAGAGAAAGAAGCCAATAGCAACCTATCCGCTGTCTGCATTTAGAGAACTTTCAGATACATCACATATAGTTAGATTGAATGAGTTGTATTATTGCATTAAGGTTGTTAGTCAGCGCGTCATGCATATATATGTTGCGACATTATGAGATGCAGGGGAAAGAAATTACGAAAGCCATCCATTATACTGTAAGTATGAACGAGATCACACGTACAGACAAACATTATATAGAGCAACATAGAGTATATTCAAAAAGACGATATCAAATAAGTGATGCTAAGCAAAGTAAACAGATAAAACCACATGCAATATAATGATAAACTTATCACCAGACACCCATCCGCCTCGGAACCAACATCAACAACATATCTCAAATCTCCTCATCCTTAAGAGAATCAGCCTTTCCCGCCGACAGCACCATGACCTTTCTCGCAGTCAAAGCAACAGCTGTGGCAGAAAGCGTAACAATATACTCCATAACAATGACCATAAGAAAATGCAGCCAAATGCCGGTCTCATCTTCCGACATCGGATTCAACACGGACGCCTCCCCCGAAAACAACGATCCAGCTGAGAACGCCAACCGGACACTCATGAAGGGCACACAGAGCAAAGCACAAACGACAGCCGCACGCTCAGTGCGGTAGAACTTTACCCGGACCTTCAGCATGGTGATGACCGAGAGCACCATGATGCCAGCAAAAAGGGCGATGAAGAGGATGATGCCGGCGCGCATCAAGCGGAGGTCTTGTGCTTGACTATCGCGGCTCGTGTAGAGGTCTCGGCCGCCGTATGCTGTCATCACCGTTGCTGCTATGGTGATCAATTGCAACGGGATGAACACCCAGAGAGGCAGGCCTTTGTATACGGGGGCGTTGCTGCGATTTGTGTTAGAAGATGTGTCGAGGAGAGGAGGTGACTCACGCTCGGATGAGAAGTCCTATCAAAAGACACAGGACTGGTGCGAGGCCGATTGTGTCGAGGAGGGTGGCTGTCGTGAGGAGATTGGACTTTGCTGGGTCCATGGCTGCAAGGCCGAGTCCGGCGGCGGCGATTCGCAAGCCGGAGAGAATGATGAGGGGAATCACGATGGGGCGCCATGTGTAGGGGTGTTTGTTGCCATGGAGTAGAATGATGAAAATAATAGCAGGAACAACAGGGGCATAGAATGCCAGTTCAATAAGGTAAATTGCGTCTCGTAGGGCGAACATGGTGGGCTTGGAAACGGTCAAGCAGATGGGCGACGATCGAGGTTGAGTGATCCTGAATGGATTTCTAAATCTACAGTGCTATTGAAAAGGACGGTAAAGAACTATAACTACAGAATACTTCAATCATTGCCACCGAGATGCCACGACTATTCTTGCTTCGTTTAGAGGCGTGAGATCGACCCTGCGGCCCCATGGCCCCCATGTAACTCACATCGCAGATGCAAAACAAATTGATCACATACGAGACATCCTGAAGGATTCCGAGCAATGATCTGGCAAAGATGCAGTCTGCTGACCTGTACCATCTACAAAGACACGTGGAGTGTGCCGTATACTAAGAAACATGCAGTGTGATAAGGAGTGGGGGCGATCCCTGCACAGCCCTAATCTCGTAGTTAAGGTTTGATGAAGAATCCCCACTCAAAAGAAGCACTGCCAGGATTCCCAGGAATACCAAGCAATGGTCCGCCAAGCCTGGTGTTTCAGCCTTGCAGAGTTATTTTCAGAGGATCTGCATCCTGCAAGCCTCTGACTGTTAGTATACGGGAACTTGGCCCCAAAGCCAGGAATAGATTCAACATCACAAAACAACAATCACAGAGTCCGCCTTGACCCCTTCAGAATGGATATATAAGAGCCCAACAGACCCATCCCATCCCAGGACAACAAATCAAACAGAATCGTGCTCAACAGTATGCTGGAAGCTGAATACCTGGCCTACCTCGTCGTCTCTTCACCACTCCAGCTCTGCATCTACTCCACCAGCGACGCCTCCTCGTCCTCCACACCCGAATACAACCATGCTCGCTCTACTTCTCGTCCTAGCCGCTCTCGCGAGCTACTTCCTCGTCAGACTACGCCAGCAGCGCAGCATGTTCAAAAATCTCCCTGGGCCGCCGCATCACGCTATCTGGGGTCACTTTTTAATCATGCGCGAGATCGCAAGCACTCTGCCTCCCGATGCAACCCCGCAGCTGTTCGCGCACTTGATGCGCCAGCGGTACGGCCTCGGTGACTTCTTCTACCTCGATCTGTGGCCGCTTGCGCCGCCGCAGCTTGTCATTGCCCATCCGGAACTGGCGACGCAGATCGTCCATAAGATGAATCTCCCCAAGGAGTCGGCCGTCATGCAGAAGTGGACTGGCCCTATCCTTGGCGAGAAATCTATGGTCTCTGCGAATGGACATGACTGGTTCATTGCGCGGAAATCCTTTACTCCGGGCTTCCAGCCGCGGAAGTTGCTGCAGCATGTTCCGAATATTGTGGATGAGGCGCTGGCTTTTGCAGACGTCCTCAAAGAACATGCGCGGAGCGATGACATCTTCAGAATGGAAGACCTAGGTGCGAGAATGATATTCAATATCTCGGCTTGGGTAATCTTGTAAGCTTCACGTCCCTGTCCCGGATAAAGCTTCATCTAACAGAGAATAGGGGAATCAAGTGCAATGCGCAGCGAGACGATGATGAATTCCTCGAGCTTTTCCGAAAGCAGGCCGCTCTGGCCCCTCAGGACTTCTGGTCTCGGTATCTCTACGACGTCAGCCCCCGTCGACACTATCAAAAATGGAGCAACGGACGTGCATTAGACCGGTACGTTGGTCGTCTGGTAGACAAACGAGTCGTCAGCGGCCCAACTGCTGTTCCAAGCGAAAAGGCCAAGTTCTACGCCATCGACGACGCCATTGCTACCAGCCGCATCCTGAACAAGTCAATCCCCCCTACGACCGCCATGGATAAATATACGCGAGACATGCTCATCGCGTCCGTCAAGACGCTCATCTTCGCTGGTCACGACACCTCAGCAAGCACTCTCTGCGTAAGTCCTTTATACTCTCTCCTTCTCTTTCCTGCGCCACTAACATTAGCCAGTATACATACGCCGCCCTAAGCAAACATCCCCAAGTCCTCCACACCCTCCGAGAAGAACACAATACCCTCTTCGGCACTGACCCCTCCGCCGCGGCAAACCTCCTCCGCAACGACCCCAACCTCGTCAACAATCTCCCATACACGCTCGCCGTCATCAAGGAAGCCCTCCGCCTCTGGCCCCCAACAGGCGTCAGCCTCCGCCGCGGCCAACCAGAGCAAAAACTCCTCGCGGACGGCAAGGAATGGCCCACCTACCCCTTCGCCGTCCTTGTCAACAATTGCGCGACCATGCGCCGCGAAGATCTCTTCAAGGACGCAGAGAGGTTCTATCCCGAACGGCACCTCGTTACCGACCCTGCGGATTCATACTTTGTCCCGGCCAACGCATGGAGACCGTTCGAGAAGGGACCGCGGATGTGTCTGGGCCAGACACTGGCGTTGATGCAGTTGAAGATTGCCTTGGTGATGACAGTTAGGACGTTTGCTTTTGAGATCGTGTATGAGGAGGGGACGTTCATGTATCAAGTTTTGGATGTTACGGCTAAGCCATCGTTGGGGTTGCCCACTAGGGTGCGGTTGATTGAGTAGTATGCTTTTGGTACTTCTAAGGAAGATAGAATAATAGATCTTTTTTTTTTCTCAAATAAGTTAATAAGAAGCCCTTTAGAGGATTAAGATTATAATCTTTAGTGTCACGGTCTAGGAGCCTTATAAATCTATAGCTAGATTTAGACAGTAAGAAATTGCTGAGGAGTTCTAACCAGGGCTGCGACAGCCAAACATAAAATGGAGTGTATAAATGGTGGATAAGATTATATGACACGTTAACTATTACATTATTTTTTATAAGAGTTATATAACTACTAGTATCCCTACTAACAGGAGTTCACTGGTGCCTAAGGCAGTCTATAAGTACCTAGTGGGCTTAAGTATTTAGTAGGCCCTGCCTGCTATACTGCCCCCCTTCCCTTCTAAAGGAGGCTAGTGGCTCTCCCAGATATTAAGTACTACTATATTAGTAAGGTTAATAGCTAACTCCTATATAGGGGTGTTTATAGCCTACCTATTTAACTAAGTACTCCATACAGCAGCGTCTTTAATTAGTAGTTAGTGAATAACTCTGGATTATTATGATCACATCATCCATATGCTGAATGACCTCAGGTTATGGAGCTTTTAGGTTTGGCTCCATCCTTGCTTGACGCAGTATGCAGTGATCCCCTGGCAGTGCCGCAGTGGAGGGAATAATGGGGCTATGTCGAGCTTTTGGCATGTGCTACCAACTCTGTATGCGGCAGAGACACCACTTTAGGAAGTGGAATCATGCACAGGCACAAGCCCAAAGCTCTTCGATGAAGGAGGCGGCTCATGACAGATACATAATCGTGGCTGTGCTTTACTGTTAAGTTTACATACATCATACCAGGGTTCTATCCCAGCAGAACCAAACGCCAAAAACCCTTCGCAGAAAAGGTTACTTGCAACAGCTATCGGACACCTCGCATATGCAGAGAGAAAAGTCCATGAAGTAAGGTGATGGGAAGGATAGATACAGCTTCAATGTCCATATCTATCGTACGTATCTCATTGCTCTAAGACTGCTGAAGCCAACGAATATTCATTCCTGATTTAGTGGGGTATTTACACGTGGGAGGAGCTGATTCGTTCTTGCCCTGTCAGTCGCAAGAAATCCCCTCATATCAAGGCTCAAGAGCAACCCATGTATTTGACCATCTCTGTTCCGAGAGAGAATGCACAAGGTAGAGTTATTCTTCAACCTGCTACTGACCCAAAATGGCGAGCTATAGTGAGCAATCAAGCACGGAAATCGAGGATTTCCTCCAATCGATCCCAGAGGTTAACGACTTTCTATCTGGTGAAAGGAGTCGCAAGCCACATCGCGCCGACATATTTCAAGCAATTCAGAGACGTATCAAACAGCTTTTGTCTGTTACTACACTCGGGGAAGATCACTGGACCACTGAATTAGCAGAGTTAGATCTCGACAAAAATTCTACTAGCGATGAAGCCAACTCGATAACTAGCATTCTCACGAGCTATGTCCTGAATCGCCCTTGGGTTTTCCAGCCTTGGCTGGTCCAACGGAAATTGGAGAACCGCAATGACCGTTTTTCTGATGCGTCCCATGTGCCGATGTCTCCTCTCCCTGAGTCTCATACGGGTCATGGATCTATACTGGCATTCGAAGATCTCGCCGAAATGGTGACGCATGATGTGGCTAAAACGGACCATATTGGCAACGAAGTTATAGTGGTTAATAAAGTGGAAAGAGTTAGCAACAAACCCGAGATACTAGGACAATCAGATGCTGCTCTAGGCCTAGCAGGGTTCTCTCCTTGGATTGAGAAGGCTACGGCAGAGGATGGAAATACAGATCCCGAACCACGATTGATTACTGACATAGAAGACGATTACATCAATCAATACCGCAAACATGTCCAGCTCGCTGGGACACCATCCAGGCAATGTGCAAGAATCTCGTTCTCTCAAAGGGATCCAAGGCGTTCCGAGGCTTCCTCAACAATTGCTACTAAGATTCTTGTCGACCATGGCTTCATGAATTTTGAGTCACAAGTCACGACGCTTGAGGACGTTGTGGGTCCTCTTGATCAGCTATTGTTTATCCACCATGTCTCGTCCAAATCTGAGAGCCAGACGGATGGCGACGAAGATTATGCCGAGATCGTTTCAATACAAATGAAGGAAATTGATGAATTTATCGATGCCTATTGGAAGTGCAGGAATCTATTCGAAGAAAGCGCTGAATCCTCGGAAGATGAAAGTCATGGTTTTCGGTTTGCGAGCATCGGACTTTTTGCTACTCATCTTTTGAGCTTTGTACATCCGGCATTCTTGATTTTCACGGCAGGGAGTTTTTTCTACAAATTCCTGCGTCGTTTCGGTTTTAATCGACCGTCAGATGTCCTCATTCATCAGAAATTGACACCATTGATGAAGTCCATGGAGCCCCTACTTAAAGCACTCAGAGTTGGTCAATTCAATGGAGACAGGAACTCGAACTCGGCTCAGTCCGAAGTTTTGCACCTCACTGCTTTGGTGGTGCAAGCTCTCAACTTAATCCTTCAATCATACTTACGAGGCTCGGAGACGCCATTTCGTTTTGAATTCTTGACGGCTCCTATTTTTGATTTCGTCCTTGAAGGTGCCAATCCCAGCCCGGAAGCTCCTAAAATCTATGCAGGCTCGCACAGACTCTCTTGCTTGGGCGACATGCTTCGTAAGGAGGTTCTAGTCTTCGGACTACAGAATCCACTTTTACAGAAACGACTAAATGTTATTGCAACACCAGCGCAAGTGGCTGCTATGTGGGGTCCAGCAGAGTTTGTCATTAGAAGGACTGATTGCCTCCTTTTATTTGACGAAGGAGAACAGGACGTGGTTGATAGCCAGATGGATATACCTACACCTGGAAAAATGACTATATCTGGCATTAAAATTCATAACGGGATGATTTTACCAAGTGACGAAACGGATGATGCGATACCGAAATGGCACTGGACGTTGGTAAACCAGGCTGAATACAGCATGCGTCTCATCTGCGAAACCAATATCCGCGTTGATCTTCATACTCGGATCAGGATCGGAGACACAAATGGCCTCCACTTGACGCCAATTGGGCCAGCTTATTGGAATCAGAGCTGCCGTCGAAGTATGAGTTTTGAAGAACTACAATCGAACTTTCAGATACCTGGAGCAAGTGATCCCTGCATTGAGATGAAAAACTTCACAGTAGGGCTGCAATCCGGTGAATATATGAATTTTATCGCCCAAGCAACGTTTGAAAAGGTACCAGGGAGAACTGCTAAAGAGGTATTACTGACTTCAAAAGGGTTATTCGAATTCCAGATAAGTGAATTTGATGAAATGTGGGGGTTGTTCGTCAGCCTCTGCACAGGAGTGATGACTCGTGTCAGACTTCGCGACCTAGTCGCGTTTGTATGCCTTCATGTACCTGGGCAAATTCCCAAATTGCCTGGTAATTCTTACGAGGCGTCTTTGGACGCTTTTGTGCAGGCCTTGAGCGGAGAAGAACATCTCACTGTCTGGCTCGCATCTCTGGTTCTGGAGTCCGAACAGAGAGACCTCAGTACAAGACAATCGTTGGAATGGTTACAGGAACGCATCCTGTCTCTATTTCGAAACGTTTTGGCCATGCTCAAAGACACAGGAATATCAAAAAATGGAGACCTCCACCTTGCGTTTCTCAATGAACAACGCAAGAACCGTATGCTGGTCCTGTCTGCCCGGGACCACCCATGGACCAAAATTTTAAGTGACTCGTCTATAACAGCGACTTTCGCTTGCGTGTCTCCGTATTGTTTTGAAACTATAGGCCACACATGTCAGGAGGGTCAATGGAAGCTGCCAGACAAATTTCGATTGTCTACAAAGTTGAACACGTTCACTCGTCATCTTCGCGGGACAGATGGCCCTGGGGAAACCCTTCAGATCGGAAAAAGATACTGCATTAATGCCCCTCACTTGGATATGGTGGCAAAAGTGGACAGGCTCGTGGATGTTGTCGGACAACATTCATTTTATTCCATCACAGCTAAAAAACGCCGCGTGCCCCTATTTGTTAGTCAGCATATTCGGAGGAGGGCGGATTTGAGAGAAGAAGATTCAGCAAGTGCTTTTAAATGTATTATTAGCGGCTATGGCAACTAACTATAAGGGAAAACCATGGTAGGTGTCAACACCCCTGCTAGTAATATTTAAGATTTTTCTTTCCTTACTAATAGCCTAATCCTCTATTAACTTCCCTTTTATTTCTGTCTATCTTTATGTATTTTCTATCATAGCTAGAGTTGCATTTGGTCCGAGTTCGGGCGAGTCCAACTAGGGTTGGAACCGAACCGCTGCGATTTTGAGTCCAGATCTCAGAAAACAGAACCAACCTGATCTGTTCTGATTTGGTTTGAGTTTCACCGCAAAATTCGCCACTAGGCCTAGATAGGCCTAGCTAGGCTCATACTAACTAACCATGGTTAGATTCAGTTCGATCTCATGCGAGTCAAAGCGCTTGCTGTTTTGAAATTTCAAATGATTATTGACTGCCATACTATCTACCATACTATCACTATACCTATAGAAAATTAATATTTTTATATGAAATATATAGTATTTATCCTCATAGTAATCTATATCTAAAATATCGATTCAATATCTCTAGGGTTGAATGGATGGTGGTTAGAATCATTATTAGATTATAAGTGATTGTCAAAGGTTGATATGTATATATGTACATATTAATCATCACCACTTTCATACCAACCTGTGACAGAAATGATTATTCCCTTATATATCAGCAACCACTAATTATTTTGAATTATTATTTATATATTTAGATAGCCTAGACTTAGGGCTATCTAGTGATATTAAAATTATTAGAGAAACCCTAGAAATTAGTGGTTTCTATGTAAAAAGGTTGTGGGTTAGTTAACCTAATCCAATAAAACCACAAAAACCATAACCAACAGTTTTAACCAAATCCGAATTGGTTCCACCCTAGCAAACCAAAACTGCTTCGATTCCCTAAGGTAGGCAGCCAAATGGAACCCCTGCGGGTTCGGTGAAGGTTGGATTTGATTTTAGTGGTTCGGATAGTTAAGTTATGCAATTCTGACTGACGATTAGTACTTTTCTAAAAGGATTGGCCTCCCAAGCTAGTATACCAATTACTCTAATAATAGTATAACTAGTATAGATTAATTAGATTTAGCTAGTACTATAGCTCTAGAGGAAAGATCTAATCTTTGATATAGTAGTTAGCAACTTAGTATTATAAGAGAGGAAGAGACTAAGAGTTTTAGATCTATATAGCTTTTTAGATAGGCTAGGTAGCCTAGGTAGACCGTAGATCTTATACTACTAACCTTAACTAGAAGCCTTTAGTAATAGCTTATATAAAACCTATAAGGCTATAACTAGTATCCTATCCTATAACTAACAGATGTGATTTGGGATTTCAAAGGAGTTGTAACTGTTGTATATAGCGAAGCGGGTGTCTCTGTGATGTTTGGATTATTTCACAGTGACATTCTGGCATTCTGCTGCATTTTGTTTTTCAATATCCATCCGGCTGTGGTTGTCTCTACTCTATTTTGATAATGCATATCTTATCATGATAGTGGCTATTGCATGGTATCTCGTAGATTGATGATCTTGCTAGGGTTGGAAGGACAGTTTAGTACCGTTTCGCCAATCTAAGAGCTTCGAAGCAAGCTTGAACAGAAACGGCTGCGGAACATTTGCCGGCTCTGCCCAATCTTGGAGCCATACTCTTTTTCCATAAATTGCGTACATATCCACGAGTAGTTCGCGAATTGGAGCCGACTCGCTTGTGTTGTCGAATGCATACCTTATCACCTCGCCAACGGGGAACCAACTTGCCCCATCTTGTGCTTTCGACAGGCATTTCTCCACAATAGCGTCAATGGCCGCGTCTTGAAACTTGCAGTCAAGTATTTTATCTCCCAGGACGTAAGTCTTAACTAAGTTAAGGTATTCAGAATTTCCTGGGAGACCCGGCTCATCACAAAAGACAGGAAGAGTGCCGTAATAGAGCCAGTGCACATATAACGCAAATATTTCGGATTCATCATCTGGTAGGTGGATGGTGCGTTGCTGAGACTCCTTCCAATCACTCGCCATGGCCTTGTCGAAGAATGAAGAGGAGGCTCGGACCAGCGCTTCATGGACACTGAAGACTTGTTTCTCAGCTCCTACGACTATATCGACTGGTCTCCCCCGAAGTCTTTGAAAAAGATTAGCATGTAGAAAAACACACCAGGCACAGTACTTACTTGCTATCCTCATCCTTCGACGTTCGGATCCTGTTTGATGGCATCGTTTCCGTAAGAGATGCGCTCCGGTCGCGAATGTGTTGCTTGGGAGAGTGGTGCGACCATATGTGTAGACGTAGCGGCTGGCTGGCAAGAGACGGTAGGTTTCTGTGTCTCGGAAGTTTACTGAGCGATGCCTATCTGTAGCTTGTTAAGGCGAGAATAGTATATGTCAAGAGTATGGTGTTGTGATATTGTGATGCTTTCTCGAAGAGAGGAAGAGAAACTATCGATGTGAAGCGAAAGTGAGAGAGTAGAGCAGCAGCAGCGGAGGTGAATGAGTGCTGTTCTCAGTGTCAATATAACAAGCATAACATGACCACTAAGGTGGCTAGTTGCTACACTTGATGTCATGTATGGCTCGCCGGGTTAAATATGGGCCCAAGCTCTACATAGAGAAGCGTGTCAGATCAGCGAGGCACGTATCCATGAGCAAAAGGTGATATATGCCACCAGCCCAGTACGTCACATAGGAAACTTCTTAAAGATAGTACCATGTACTAGCTAAACATTGTTAGACTTTGCTATATTCCCCCAGTAGCTCTTGATACAAATGAGCCATGTTCTGGTTCCTTACGATACTTCTGCCGAGCGATCATGCCTGAGCCAAGCGGGCCGCCAACGTCAATTGATCAGCAGTGTCGGCGATACTGTCGTTATGCTCGCTAAGCAACTGTCTCGTCTTCGTCAACTCTCGAATAACTTCCTCTAGGGTGGGGTACTTCTCCTCCGCTTCGATGATACCGATGACAATATACCCAACGACACATCCAATCATGGAACACCAGCCGCCATTGAGCCCATGAACCCAGAGGTTCACCGCCCGTGTAATAGGCGTTGTGAATTTGGTATGTCTACAAACATCTGCGTCGAGAGAAGTCGGGGCCTTCCTCGTTGAACCCAACTGGTTTTGGACTGGATATGGGTTGAACCACCACCTATCTAACCCTCACATCCATGCGGGTTGCACTGCGGATAATGCGTATATCTATTATTCAGTCATAAATATCTATATATTCTATTAAAGCAATATGATAATTCGCTATATAAGTATCATGTATTACCTATTGTATAATGTAGAACAGCCTTATATAGAGAAGTAGAGACTGTAGGGCTGCCCTCCAATCTGGGGAGGAAAAGTGGTCCAGATATATATGATTTTTCTATTTACACGTATAAAAAATTATCCCTATCTAGGTCTAGATATGGATGGATAAGCTTATCAGTTACGAGAGACCCTAGACCCGTGTGCGCCTTGAAGGATTATCCATATTGATGCTGAATCTATGGCTTCGTCGATATTCCATTGTTGACGTGCGCCAAGGCATATTGTTTCTATTACACTCACGGATAAATTATAGACTGACGAGTTCAATTCAATGCGCATCACCCACTAAGTCCGCGAATAGAAGGGATTAATCAAACTAAATAGGGATCTACCATTGAACTGACTCGTTGCATACGCAGGTACCAGGCACAGCTCCTCTCTACAGGGACATGACCAGAATTTTCCGCCAACGAGACATATCATTGACAAAAGTTCACTTACTTGAAACACAGGATGTCTTCAATCTTTCCTTTTTGTACACGGAGTAGACGGAATATCTCAACTGGTGGACCCGAAACACGGCAAGGTTTGGCGCCGTCTCCACTATGAGCATCAAACTGCGACAGGAGCCCCTGGTCCAGACAGCTAGTGTTTTATGCTTATTTACGCACTCTCCGGATAGATTAAGTGGCGCTTGCAACAATATCTTTAGCATCCAACATTGGCTTTCTTGATTCATGTAGTGGTTCGAGCCCAATGGACTACGAACCGTTGTCTCAACACACAGACGCATGATTGCGAGACATTGAAGCCATTCAGGCTGAATACTCTGTCGCTCAAGCTTAAAAGAAACCAGTTTCCTCCATGGGTTTCACTGTTCCTCATTCTTCAACCAATTCATTCATTCTCATTGACTGAGTCTGCGCTGGTCGCTTACATTCTTTCACCGATCTATTCATTCATTGACTTCTCTTCGCCTTCCATTCTTTTACAATGTCTCTAACCAAGTCTCTGTCTCTCCTGACAGCTCTGCTGTCCGCCACCCGTGTCGCTGCCCACGGCCATGTCACCAACGTCGTTGTCAACGGCGTCTCCTACGCTGGCTTTGACATTAACAGCTATCCCTACATGTCGGATCCTCCTAAGGTCGCCGCTTGGACCACACCCAACACCGGCAACGGCTTCATCGCCCCCAGCGCGTACAACTCCGCCGACATCATCTGCCACCAAAACGCTACCAACGCGCAGGCCTATATCGAAATCGCAGCTGGCGATCGCATTCAAATTCAATGGACTGCCTGGCCAGAATCTCATCATGGACCCGTTATTGATATGCTGGCGTCTTGTGGCGAGTCGTGTACAACCGTCGACAAAACTTCGCTCAAATTCTTCAAGATTGACGGAGTAGGACTGGTGGATAACTCGGCGGTGCCGGGCACCTGGGGCGACGACCAGCTCATCGCCAACAACAACAGCTGGATGGTCGAGATCCCTAAATCTATTGCGCCCGGCAACTACGTCCTTCGCCACGAGCTGATCGCCCTGCATAGCGCCTTTGAGAAAGGCGGCGCGCAGAACTACCCCCAGTGCTTCAACCTCAAGGTTACCGGATCCGGCACCGACTCGCCCGCTGGTACGGTGGGCACAGAACTGTACACCGACAGCGACGCCGGTCTCTTGGTGGACATCTACAAGTCAATCGCCTCGTACGCCGTCCCCGGTCCTGCCATGTACACCGGCGCCGTCTCCATCACCCAGACCACCTCGGCCATTACCGCGACCGGCACCGCAACGGTCGGCTCAGGCGCCGACAGCACCCCCGTGCCCTCGTCTGCGGCGTCCAAGTACTCGACCATCGCCGTGCAGGTTCCCACCACCAAGGCCCAGTACACCCCTATCCCCTCCAGCTCGCCATCAACCTTCATCACAGCGCCTGCGTCTAGCACTCCTGTCCCCAGCAGCAGCTCCGTCCCTGTTACGTCTAGCACGGCGGCTCCCCAGCCCACTTCTGCCCCTGGCGGTACTCAGACTACCTATGGTCAGTGTGGCGGACGGAACTGGACTGGTCCGACTGCTTGTGCTTCCGGCTCCACCTGCAAGACCTGGAACCCTTACTACTCCCAGTGTGTCCCTAACTAGATGATGTACAGTACTAGATAGTGAGCATTCAATTGGAAGTACACTGCATTGATACCGATATAGATCAGACATTCAGATGATTCATAGGCAATACGCGAAAGATGTAGACATATATTATGGATATTATTTACAGCTACAGTCTCCGTGAGCGAAATAGGTTTACTGTGTTCGACGAGAAACATCAGCTATAATGAATAGTGGAGTAAAGTGGCGGCGATGGCCTGTAGGTAAGCAAGGATCACCATGAAAAGTGGTAATTCTCAAGTTTTTTATACAGAGCATCTTCTCTCTTTGTATGTTGCTAGGTTCTCCAAGCAACAAAGTATCTGCACAAAGCATACGTTCAATCCGCCATGGGAATTTCACACTTTGACCATTGAGTTAGTACGTTCTCCACTCCTCGTCTCTTTTTCCTGGAGACGACTGGTGCTGTTTGACTGCCTAGCGCTAAAATACGCGAAGCACTACCCAGGGCATGATCCTTTCTTGAGATCTCCTGTCTCGGTTTCTCTAGCCAATACGGAGTTAGAATGGTCAAAGTTTGGTCGAAGATATGGCCAAGCCACCCTTGGCGGTATAGCCAAAGCTTCAGCAATGAGCTTGACAAACTCGGCATAACTGGCTTCTTGTACGGGAACAGCATCGATCCACATGTCGAGCACCCGTTTATCCATTAAGGATTATCCATTCCACCGCAAAGATGCCAGTAGCCGGGGTCCGGTGATCCTAACCAACTGCGGAGTTGACGGATTATGATTAGGAGAAACATGCAGAGGATTTCAGTCAGGTGCGCACTTTCCTAGACGGATCGGCCTGGCATTACTAGAATGGGAAGACTATTAATACCTTCATCGGTGATAGGCTTTTATAATACGAATTCGTTGACAGCGGCTGGTCCTAACTGGACCACGAATACGAGGTGGCTGCTTCCTGAAAACCAAGCCTTGAATCCGAAGCTTGGCCCCTGAATCCCCACACGCTTAAAGACCTGACTGAAGTTCCTTTTTGAAATTCGTCTCCTCCTGAAGCTCCATCTTCTCTATTCAAGTGAAAATACCAGTATCCCCCTCCAAACAAGATGCATTTCACCAGTACCATTATCACAGCCCTCCTCCTTGCATCCTCGGCCCTGGCCCAAAGCCAAAGCCAATGCGTCACCAACTGCGAAACATCCAATCTCGAAGTCTCCGCATGCGAAGGCGATGAAACGGGCCAGGCACTCGCCGACTGCACCTGCGCGTCGTTCCAGGGCCCATCCGATCCCATGCTTGTCTGCATCAAGTCGTGTCCTGCGGCTGATGTCGCCGCATTCGCTGCTGGCATTCCGGCTGAGTGTCGGGATAAACTGCTTCCTGATGTTAGTGTTGCGTCTGGCAGTGGTAGTGGCACGGCCAGCCCAACACGGACGGAGAGTACGTCCTCTGCTGCCACTACTGCGGGCTCGATGACTACTACTGGTGTTGCGGCCACCCGGACTACAACTCATGCGACTACTACTGCGTCTGCCTCGTCGTCTACGCAGACTGGGCTTGCTGTCGTACACCAGCCGGCGGGAATGGTTATGGCTGTTGGCGTGTTGGCGGCATTTGCGATTTGATCCAATGCTGGGGCAATAGTGGATTGGGATGATGGTCCTGAGTCGGTGGTGCCTACATTTTGAATAGCGCCATATGTGGTGGTTCATAACTGTTGAATCACTCATCCAATGTAATAATGCTGAGTTGAATAGGGATATTTTGTGTTTGGTTTACAGTTGTTACGTTTATTATAATTTTTCTTCAACTCATGTTGATCATCCGTAGCGTTACACAAATTACAATGGACAATGAAAATATAGTCTTTTGGTTATTTTATGGGGAATAAAGCTGTTGATAGCGTACTGCTAACCTAAATATTATCCCCTTGAACATCAAGCATTGGCGATTTGTGTATTATATGAGATTCGTGATGTGTTTGACTGGCTGATTCCCAGAGCTTGGTGACTCACCATTCTCAGTATCCTCGGACTCTTATCTCCTCCAATACCAAGGAAATGACTCCAGAGCAGTACCTTCAGCTGTAGCAGATTTAGGGCACAGACACGTTCGACAAAGGCAGGTACAATGCGGCATAGCTCTCCTCCCCAGGCAGAAGGCGGAGCAGAATATATGGCTGGGCTGTGTCCTGGTCAAATGTGCTAACATCTCCAGATGTTACAAGTTGTTCCATTCTGTTTTCTCCTCACCACCTTCTTCGACTGTCAGGTCCTCATAACCACCCTGGGAAGTTCAGGCATGCGGGCATTTGTTTTGCCATCGAACCTGCGTCATGCGCCTCTGTCCCGGGGACGCAGCAGGTGCTCCTCTTCATTCCGCAAGGTATGCCTCGAAGCAGATCTCATGCTCGTGATGCACCCTTTGCCTGGTGCCTAAGTCAATGGACTTCATGCACATGGGGGATCTCGTCCCGATGAACAGCCCTTTCGGCCAGAACGGTCTTCTCCAGCCGATCAACCTCGACCCGCTAAAACGATAATATCATATATCAGCCTTGACTCACTACTATACGTATATAGTGGCAATGACAGTCTTACCAGCTTCTTGATGGATGAATCCATCTTTGCTTTCTTCTTCTTTTTGATGGCCCTCTTGTCCTTCTGGCGCAGGGCATGGGGGTGGTTAACACGCGGTGCTTCCATTTGGAAGCACCCCCCTTTGCTGATAATGACTTGCTGTAAAACATCCGTCAGAATCGACATCTGTTTTACATTGTCAACCGAATCTAAACTTACCTTCACGATTCTTGTCATTGTTGCTGGTGCTTCTGTTGTTGGTGCTGTTGCTCTTGCTGTTGGATGAATCCATCTCCCTGACCTTCATCTTATTCGCTTTCTTTTTCTTGATTGCCCTTTGCTCCTTCTGACGCAGGGCACGGGGGCCGTCGACGGGGTCCCCCATGTCCCGACGGAGGCAAAGTATTCTCATAATGACCGGTAGCGCCCAGTAGGCGCTGCGCTGGCGCTAGACGCACCCGGCAGACTAGACTCATGAAAGCTTTTGGTTGGAGTACCCTGTATGGTGGCGGGGTCGGCAGTTCCGGCATATTGGCGATCCGCTTGTATTGTGGAAACCAGTCCGCATTGGCAGCGCCATTAGCCACTTCAGAGCGCGAAGGCCGAGGTAGAGTGAGCTCCGGTAACTGCTTCGCTTTGATCTCAAGGACGCCAACCTTTGGAGCGGCAGGGGCGAGGAGAGCGGGGATGACATTGGGATCCTGTGACCACTCGATGACGTTGTTGCGGACGGCTCCCTTTGATCTTGTCAGTGTGGACGTAATCATTGGCGCGGTGGACAACATACGCATTGCCATCGTTAAATCAGGCCCTAGACTGCAACGGAGTCGGGCAGAGCGAAACAGCCTACAGGCGGGGAGCACTCCCTTCGAAGTTCTGCACGAACATCTTGTCGTACTCACCTCTCGCGATGCATAGCCACATAGGTTATTTGCCCATGAAGATCTTCAAATGTGTCTCCAACGGTAATGGGGGCATCACTCCACTTGACATAGTTGTCTTTGTCGAACATAGTCCGTATTTTAACGGTTCCCGGAAAGTCTGCGGGCCGCTGAAGGGGCAATGATGGAAATTCAACATTGAGATGGTTCTATTAGGTCTCCTGTGCAGTCAGACGTTATGTACGTATTCGCGATGAGGAGAAGATTAGACGAACCAGGACAACAACTAAATGCGCTCTGCAGAACAACCATGCAGAGCTTTAGTATGTGAACATCCGAGGAGATGGTGTCGCGGTTTATTG
This sequence comes from Aspergillus lentulus, assembly GCF_010724455.1. Next base: position 112,043 of record NW_022983906.1, on the reverse strand, counting down.
CGTAGCCTAGCCAAGCACTGGCCGCCTGTCAAATAACATATTGTCCTGCCAATGCTCGGGGTAACGACCACCTTTTGACAATCGCCTTTGCTGGATGAGTCTTGCAAGGCATGGCTCTAACCGTCTGGCTATTTGTTTATCAAGGTGGAATGATAGACAGTTGAACCTCATCACGGTAAATATATGCAAGTTCCCATGTCAGACAGCCCGCGAGCCAGTAGTGGACTGGTATCCGCCGGGGGAAGAAGGTTGGACTGGGAGGAGGAGACGGGGCAGGAGACAGGAGAATTGGGAGAAGGGGTATGAATGTATGACAATATACATTCACTACAGAGGCAATATCACTGGTAGTATTCACATCAATCAGCATATTTCCGCGCAGTGAATGATAAGATCATATAATCCGTCTGGCGACCACATTCTGATCTATTCACTGCGTGCTTCCTCAGTATATTGTCGCGCTATTGTTTACTGATTGAACAGGATAGCATACCGGATAGGTCTGGCTCGAGAGAGGCCAGCTATTTGCAGATTATAAAGAGAATACAGTTCAGACCTATCCTGCAACCAGCATGGGAATTTGTGATAGGATTATCTTGCTTTTCATTGAGAAGGACTGCCATCCAATATTAAAATAGTTCTAAGAGGTCACAGTGCTTATTCTATGAATGCGACGGTCTCTTCTGGTAAACTGCCCTATTGTGCTCGCAGATAGCAGGATTCTTTTTTTTCTGCGTCACTGCTTCTTATGCTCATCTAAGACATCAAGGCAAACAAACCAACAAATCACCCAACTTATCTAGCACGATCGCCTGCACATCGGCAGCCGCATCGGTCTTGTCGCTCCATCCCACAGAGATACTGACATAGCACCCATCGGTACCCACGACTGTCGACTCAGTCGGCAGGCGCGAGCTTCCACAAGTCTCGACATCATCCGCCGAGAAGATCCCCGAGAAGATCCGCGACAGCACAAACTTGAAGTCATCTGCGCTGGAACACTCATCGCTCACCTCGGGGAAGTTGACATTCAGCCAGACCTGGTCGGGCAGGTATGGCGTTCCCGAGGCGACGATCTTATTGGTGACTTTGGTGGCCAGCTGCGCATATACCTGGCTGTACGCCGGCACGGCTGCATTCCATGCCGTCGGCGAGCCGGAACTTCCCGAGAAGGCGATCGCCGGGATTCCAGCCTCGGCGGCGTAGTGTGCTGCGCCGACTGTGCCGGAGAAGTACACGGCCAGGCCGAGGTTCGAGCCGACGTTGGGGCCGGAGACGGCTAGGGCTGGAGGGGCGCCGTTGAAGAACGGGGGCGCCGCGGTGCTGATGCCGTATTTCATTGAGGTGACGGGGTAGGAGTTGACATAGTTGAGTCGGGGGTCGGAGGCATTAAAGCCTGTCGCGGGACTGCCGGATGGACAGCTGTTGAACTCGCATGGTTCCGTCAGGGTGGTGGGTGTTTTGTCGGAGGAGCCTGGGTTGGTCAGCTGCGATTAAGCCGGTGATGAGGGAAAACGGGACTACCTGTTCCACTCTGGTTTTCGGCTGGCGCAGACACAACGACGGAGTGTCCAGCTGCGCTCAGGGCCTTGTAGAATTGGCGGATGTTAATCTCGGCCCATCCATCGTCGTTGGATGAGACGATGTTGATGGCCTGGGCTGTCAGGGGCAGGAGAAATAGAGGTAGAAGATGCATGGTGATGGTTGATAGTTATCTAGTTTCAATGCTGGGGGGCTGTCCTGAATTTAAGCAAGCCATCTGTCGTAGTGAATTCAATGTAACGCTGTCAGGAAAAACAAGGGCATAGTGAGGAGAGTACCACATCAGGATAAGCGATGTTGATCTCGGGGATATTCTGGCGCACGTGCAGCATCGGATGGACGGAGAAAGAAAACCAAATAGATTAAAACAGATTAACGGACGGCACCACGGCCACTATCTTATTAGTCCCGCATGTCTCTGCCAATCCAAGTAGTTTAAGTTGTGCAGAAACGGGAATACATCCGAGGCGATGTATATTTCTTAGTATGCAGTTATCTTTCCTGCAATAGTTTCCAATCATTTCACAGCGTGGAGGCTATGGAGACCTCCTCAATAGCTCTATCTCATCAGTCCTCACTTGCCTTTGGTTCCTTGGGCAAAGCCTAGCTTAATATTTAATTTAAGGTATATCGTAAACAAGTCCAGCATTATTAATACATGCGTCATCCCACCTCTGAGTATGAGAGCCGTGTTGGTATGACAAGCCCTATCACATTGACTAAGAAGAGGTTAGTCCTTTGTCCACAAAAACAATGGCCAGAGTTTGTTCTACAGGATTGTTTGCACTAACTAAGGGCCTCAAGCCTAGTTTACACTTTTTACTTACCTTGCTTAGCTGCCAATCCCCATTGTGCATGTAAGTGTTAAATTCATACTCTCATCTTCCAGTGCGTTTCAAGGCCTCCATATAAGCAAATGGAGTACTGAGAGGTCTTAGCTATTCATAGTTAGGTTAGGAACTAGTGCTGTGAACAGTATACCTGGTCATTCATAACTAAGGTTGTATCTGTATACAAGCTGTATGGTATGGAAGCGGCCTAATGAGGCTCCCAGATTTATACCATACAATCACTCTGCAAGACAAAGAGGATATGGAGATCACAATTTGGACTCCAAAGGGTACTTAGAATTGAACAGATGGAGCGTCGCTAAAGTATACTCCATATCAAAGACATTCTCCACTGTACTCCATAGACTAAAACAATTGAGATCCTCTACACCTTGAGCTCTACCCCAGCGTCCATGCTCCACATGGATCAGATCTATCATCAAGGCACCAGGCAACTTAGATATAATCTGAAGACTTTGACATCTTACAGAGTATAGCTATAAGACCAATGTCAAAGTTCCCAAGTACCGAGTATCCTCAAGTGCCGCGAGTCTTTGTCAGTAGACAGTGAGAGCCTACAGGATGTCAACAATCAGCTAATGGTGATACCACCACTGTCGTCAACACATTTATAGCTGAAGTACCCGCCTCTAATAGCTATAGCTCTCTACCTCTTACTTACCACCCTACAATAATACCTAGCTTACTACCGAGGTCCTGGCTTATCATTGGCCTAGACATGGTATCAGCACAATCTGATTGGTCAGCCCACAATCTCCAGCCACTCACAACACTTTATCAGCCCCATAGGATCAACTGGGCATGACGCAATTGGCTGGCCGGTACCGAGGGGAGACAAGCCCCAGAGAATTATTGATAACCGACTCCAGATCCCCATTTTTTGTCCCCATTCTCATCTCCACTTTTTCTCTCTCCTTTCCCTCTGGCATGGCTACATGCCTACCTTCAATACCACCTCGACAGGTCTAGGGCTCGACCACCACCTCCACTCCCCCATCGTCCAGCAATATGTTTACCCAACCTTCATCGCCGTCGCCTGGTGCAACGCCCTCGACCTGATCGTCCTCTGCTTCAACACCTTCAAGCGCTACTCCGGACCCTACTTCTGGTCCCTCCTCGTGGCCTCCTTCTGCATCATTCCCTTCGGCCTCGGCTACGTCCTCAAGATCTACAGCATCACCTTTACAAACTACTTCCTTGAAATCGCCATCCTCGATGTCGGCTGGTCGGGAATGGTCACGGGGCAGTCGCTCGTCCTCTGGTCGCGGCTGAATCTAGTGCTCGATAACCGCCGCGTCTTGAAAGTCTTGCTATACCTGATCATCGTGGACGGGGCAGTCCTGCACATCTCCTGCACGGCGCTGGAGTTCGCGACGAACGCCCTGCGCGGGTCCAATGGCGTGGCTACCGCGTTCGACGTCATGGAGCGCGTACAGCTTGTTGGCTTCTGTCTGCAGGAATTGCTGCTCTCCGGGCTGTATATCTACAAGGCGGTGCCGTTGCTGAAGATGGATGCGGATCGTCGCTCGCATGGGGTGCTTGTGCAGCTGATCGTCATAAATATGATTATCATGATGTTGGATGTTTCTGTCGTGGTTGTGCAGTATCTGGGGTTCTTTACCTTTCAGGTTACGTTCAAGGCGTTGGTGTATAGCATCAAGCTGAAGCTGGAGTATGTTATTCTCGGCAGGTTGGTTGATGTTGCGCGGGTGCGCTCACCGGCGGCTGCGCGGATGAGGTTGTAGTTTTATCGCCCTCATCTATATCTATAGATTTTCTTCTGTCTATATTATCTTTGTTTATATACATTGTCTATAAGATTCTCTACTCCGACCGCGCACTCTTGGTCTTCTTGCTCCTCAGCTTCATCATCAAAAATACCATCGCATAGCTTGAGATGCAAAACAGCGCCGTAATCCCGGTCTGCATCGTCAGTATCTCTCTTGTCATCCTGAACAGGGAAGGGCTTACATCTCTCCATGAGTAATACCGCTCCTTCAGATTAAACGTCCGCGCATAGTCCGCCCCAGTCGAATACTGACAGAACTCACACATCGTCGCATTCCCATCAACCAGATAACCCGGCTTCTCAGCCAGGAACGCAGCCATGTACTCCCCGCACGTCTGTCCCACCGGCGCACTAAACCGCACCAGCTCCGACGGATCACAGCGCACCTCCACATCCCAGAGGACCTCACCCAGCAGGCCGCCAACCAGATACGTGAACGGATCGAGGTAGTACAGCCAGTCCCGCCAGAACGGCTGCATCTGCGAGAAGGGCACCACAACGCCGCAGAAGCTGACCAGCCCCGCGCCGATCAGCACCGGATTCATCACCGCTGCGAAGTACTCGTTGGGCGCGTACGCCGCGATCCCCTGTCCGATGGATGTGTACAGGAACTCGTAGAAGATCATCTGCAGGTACATGTGTCCCGAGATGCTGGCCGTGGTGGGGAATCCCGCGGTGAAGTACCAGCAGGCGAAGTAGAGGGTGGCGCAGAGGATGAGGTAGGGGATTTCGGACACCGTCTGCGCGCCGATGAAGGCGAGCCAGTGGTAGATTTTGGACTATAGTACTTTAGCACTGTTGACAACAGAGTCAAGGAGTAGGTCTGCGACGCTACCTTCTTCTCTCTCGCCTCGAAAATATCCCGGTTATGCAGGAAGAACGGCTGCATCTGGTTGATACACCCCGGTGCGACGAAAATGAAATTGAAAATGGCAAACAGCCGCAGCTGCAGGTCAAACGTGCCGTCTCCGATCTTCCAGAAGGTGAACCCGCTGAACAGCGCTGCAAATACATGCAGAATGATCTTGTTCCACACGTAGTCTGGCGACCGCCACAGCTGCACCATCAGCCGCTTCGTCACCATCGTGAACTGGAACCATTTCGACGTCGCGTAGTCGGCTGTGTCCTCGACGTAGTCGGTGTCGGCTTTGCCGAGGGCGTTGAGTGTCTGCAACTGGGCGAGCGCGCGCTGTTTCTCCTCGGACTGGTTCCATACCTGTACCCAGTCGATGGGCTTGTCCGTGTTGCCTTGGATCACCTCGACGATGTGCTCTGCTGGATTCTCGTCAGGAGGACAGGGGGCTCCATGCCGAGCGAAGTAGTCCAGCACAATCTGCGAGTCTTTGCCCGTTTCGCCAAAGTACGCCATCTTTCCTCCGCGAGCAAGGAGTAGCAGCGAGTCGAAGGCCTCGAAGAGAACGGCCGAGGGCTGGTGGATCGTGCACAGGACTGCCTGGCCGCCGTCGACCAGTTTCCGCAGGAACCGGATGATATTGTACGCGGACTGCCCGTCCAGGCCACTCGTGGGTTCATCCAGGAAACTAATGCGCACGCAACGCTGCTGTCAGTAATTTGCTTGAGGTCACAACTTTAGATTGCTCTGTCACTTGATTGTCCCACTCACAGAAGGCTAGGTTTGGCGACCAGTTCCACGCCGAGCGTGACTCGCTTCCGCTGTTCGATGCTCAACCCGGCGCCCGGGACTGTCGCACGTCAGCATGCGTCGGCAATATGGCCAGTGTACCTACCTCCAATCAGGGCGTCACTGATATCGCGCAGCTCCAACAGATCAATAATGTGATCTACGTACGCCAGTTTCTCTTCCCGAGGAACATGAGCCGGCTGGCGCAGGAGCGCCGAGAAAACCAATGCCTCCCGGACCGTGGCTGTAGCCTCGTGCACGTCCATCTGCTCGCAGTATCCCGTCGTGCGCTGGAAACTAATTCCTTGCGGCCGGCCGTCAATCAGAATAGATCCGTAGATCTCACCGCTATCCTTGCGTTGCGCCAGCACATCAAGAAGTCTGTTGCCAATGTTAGCTACGTTGTGTTTGTGGAGCGAGGACGTTACTTACGTCGTCTTTCCCGCACCGGAACACCCCATTAGCGCAACCAGATTCCCTGGCTTCACGAACCCAAACACCTTATCCAGGAGCTGCTTCTTCTGTCCTTGGTAGGGGACATGGTAATCGAGGTCATGCCAGGTGAAGGTCGACTGCTTGACATGCGACGCCAACACGGCCTCCTGCACCGGGGTCGGAGTGTTTTCTGATTTAGTCTTCTGGCTCCCCCGCTTGTACAGCAACACGGACGATCCCCCCTGGCTATTAAGCAACTCGAGCCCTGATGCCGTCAAGACAATAAAGAAAATCCAGAATCCAACAATCACCCCGAAGCTCCGCCAGATATGATGCCACGAGTAATTGTACTGTGCGCGGATATACGCCGCCCCGAGGATGGTGTCACCCTCGCTGCCTGGGATCGAGCACCCCCGGTACGGCGATTCCGAGCCGGGATATCCAGCCCCGTAGGGGATATAGTCCGGCTGCACGCACTGAAGCGATTTACCAACGAACTCGTTAGCCATGAGGGCCTCGAAGGCGTACGCGCCAGGATTGAGATAGAAGATCCAGCGGAACCAGACGTGCATTTTCTCGTAGGGGATGAGGTAGCCTTGCTTGTTAGTGACATCCCTAGAAAGGGAAATGGGCATGCTTACCCCCATAGACGAAAAAAATGGTCGACAGCAGCCCGGTGATCTTGGATGCGTTGCCGAATCGCTTGCAGAGTGCGCCAACGGCGCGGAACATCTGCATGAAACACAGTGTGTTGGCGATGACGATGATCCAATAGGTGAAGAACCGACCGGCGTCCATCTGCAGCGCGGCCATAAAGTATAGGATGAGGCAGAAGCAGGAGACCTGTACGAGGACCACTGGGATATCGGTGATGGCGTTGGCGATGCAGAAGGCCGTCGGGCGGTAGAATCCGAAGCGTTTCTGGCGGGAGAGGATGGGCCGGCCCATGAAGGAGGCGGTCGTTTCGGACATGGACTCGAGGAGGAAGTAGAGGACTGGGAAGAAGAGCGCACCTGGGCGCAGGAAGATCGATGAACTGTCGTCTTTGAGGTTGTAGAATAGACTTCCGCATACCAGGGCCTGCAGGATAGCTGATACCACCTTGATGATGAGGGACAGCCTGTCTCCTGCCATGATCTGGAACTGGCGGAGGGTGCAGGCCTGTATCTGCTCCCAGAGACTTGTGGTATAGACACTTGGAGTCCGGGGCAGATGCCGCTTACGTTTCTCGCTGGCCACGGCGGCAGTCAGCTCGTCCACCTCGTGGGTGAGTTTCTCCGGCGGGTCAAATCCTTCCGTTGCTTTCTGGCAGATGTCGCTCTGGCGGTAGCGAGCCTCGAATTCCTCCGCGGTGCTGGGAACTTTGTCCTCCATCCCCGCCCGTACAATGCGCTCGGTGAGCACCGTCACGGAGGTCAGAAAATCAGCGATATTGGCTCCCTTCGGACAGACGAAGCCCATATCCTCAAAGTAGCTCCTTGCCAGGTGTCGCGGTCCGTAGTAGGTCACCCGTCCATCAGCTAGAACCAGAACCTGATCGAACTCGTTGTAGATGCCGTTGCCAGCCTGGTACATGGTAGCCACCATCGTCTTCTGGTTAATGTCCGCCTCGCGGCGCAGCAGCCGGGCGAACTCAACAGCCGTCTTGGAGTCGAGGCCCCGGGTGGGATTGTCCCAGAACTGAATCGGGCTCTGTCCGGCAATCACCTCGGCGAGCGACACGCGCTTTCGTTCCCCACCAGAGACACCGCGGATAAACTCGTTTCCCACCAGCGTCTTTGTCGTGTGGTGAATCCCTAGCGCAGTGAGGATACTGTCCCGTTGCTCCTGCACAAACTCCTTCGACCCTTGTCCCTCCGGCCGTTCCCGGGGCACCTTATTCCGCAGTGCAAACTTCATCGTGCGGTTCACCGTCAGCGTGGGGAAATGCACGTCGTCCTCGTTGTTGAACATGATCTGCTGGCGGAAGCGTCTCGCAGCGATGTGGTCCATGCTCCCGTATCGTGTTTCGCCGACGACTTCGTCAAAGGATTCGCGGTCGTTGGAAAGGACGCGAAGAAGCGAGGTACATCCTGACCCGGGACGACCGAGCACCAGTAACTGACAGGTTAGTTGCATCACCACGGCATTGGGGTTAACCTTACCATTTCACCCGGTTTGACCTGCCCACTGACATCTTTCAGGATAGTCTATTCCGTTAGCATTTGCCTTAAAAAACTCAGTGTTGACATACCCTCTTCGGCCGACTCCCTTTCAAGAACCCCAGGTACTGCCGCGGATCAGCCACGGAGAGAAGCGTATCCCCCAAGGCGGCATCTGGCGCCGTGACATGGACACTGACATTTCGAAACGTGAGGGTTAGTCGCTTCCGTAGCCCTCTATCGCCGTGTTCGAGGTCGATCGTGCCGGATGAGGGGGTGTCCATTCTGCACGATCTGCTTAACCTTTCAAAGAAAACAACTCGACCATGGAAATAGCATATCTAAAAGCTAAATTGGTCCAACCCAACTATTTATACAATGTCAGTTTCATGCGTATCAGATTAGCCCGTAAATCCGTACATCCTATGTATATCCGCAAATCCGGGTCCCATCGTTAGAGCTCTCAGCCAATCACAGCATCCTGTTCTCCTCGGCATGCCGAGTGTCGGATATATTTCTCATCAAGCCTTAAGAAAAGGTAAGACAATCTCCACCCCAGCGAAGAATTTCTCGAAGGGATTAAAGCTCTAGATCTCGAAGCTACAAGCTTGATTGGCCCACTTTGCTAGTCTTGTCTTCCTTGAATTCCGTGGCTAATGCCGGAAAACGGCTGTCTCTCCTTGGCAACGGAGTCGGGTATTTCCCTTAGGTGTAGGTGTCAAGTGAGAGGCCTCGGTTGAATTGGGCTAGTGTGGTTTGTTTCATACTTAGTACTGATCGATGAGACAAACACCCCTGTGATTGCCATAATGCCGATGTGCGTCAAGCTCACCCCCCGGATAGGCTTCCTTGGGAGTAGTGAACTGCTACCCAGCACAACAGCCATTAACGAATCACCTGTTGAAGAGAGTACTTCGCTCAATGGGTGACCAAGCCTATAAGCACTATAAACCTACATAGTAGCCTACGTACTGATGGTATATCCGAGATTCGCGCTCGCGACTAGGATTGACTTGGTCGTCCAAGGTCATACTCCGCGCTGACTTCACCCTGCTGTCCTGTCCACTTCCGAGGCCCTTAGGACGAAAGAGCTCTCCGAACTAATAATACGAGGGATGAGGATGCGGTCACTGAGTCCATCCGAACCTGTTGACAGCCTGTCGCTGTGTGAGACATCTGACACTCCGCGAAGAGCAAACGATGCTAATGTCTATTATTTGGTAAAACAGGCTGAATTTACGCTCATTAACAATCTAGTCTCTCTTTTGCAAGCGGAAATAGCTGTCAGTTCAATTCTTGGCAGGTCGTCCGACTCGCACCCGTCATCAGTATCCAGTATCGCATAACGCCAAATACCCTCGTGGGATCATATCTCTTCACTGAATGGATTGCTTCACTGATTTGTCAGACCACATGTTACAATGATTTATAATAATCCATACCCTTGACGATATTGACTCACAGAACTCCAGTATGCCAAGTAGCCAAGGAGGAATACGAGCTCCATCTCATATCGTGACACACCGTCTATACCTGGGAACGATGATTAGAAATACAGAATTGGTCAGCAAGATGTACTGTTCACAGTCGAACGGCCAGAGAAGAAGCATATAAGTCCCAAACCATGCTCGAAACAGTCCAATTATTCTTCAAGACCCTCAACTCAGCCCAACAACCACATAGTACAATGTCCTACACAAACAAAACAGCCCTCATCATCGGCGGCAGCCACGGCATCGGCCTCGCAACCGCCCAGCTCCTCCAGTCCCAAGGCGCCAAAGTCCTCGTCACCGGCCGCAGCCCAGACCCCATCCGCTCCGCGCAAGCCCAGCTCGGCCCCGCCGCCAAAGTCATCCCCTGCGACATCACCTCTTTACCGTCCATTGACACCCTCGTCGAGGCAGCTTCGTCCTTTTTTGGGACAGGCCGCACAGTTGACCTGCTCTTCATCAACGCGGGATACGCCGCACTTGAGCCCTTCACGGACGTCTCGGAGGCTTCCTTCCGCCGCACCTTCGACACAAACGTCTTCGGCGCGTTCTTCGCCGCGCAGAAACTCGCGCCGACAGTTAGATCCGGCGGCGCAATCGTGTTTACCACATCTGTCGCGAATCAGATGGGCATCCCGGGGATGAGCGTGTACGCTGCCTCCAAGGCGGCGGTGCACTCGTTTGTGCAGACGCTATCGGCGGAGTTGGTGGGTATGCAGGTGCGTGTGAACGCTGTGTCGCCTGGTTTTGTAAGGACGCCGACGATGGGGGTTGTGGGGGCGTCGAAGGAGGACTTGGTGGAGTTTGAGGGGCAGGGGGTGAAGAGTACGCCGATGGGGAGGATTGCGGAGCCGGAAGAGGTGGCTAGGGCTGTGGTGTTTTTGGGGTTCGAGGCGACCTTCACCACGGGGGAGCAGCTTGTTGTTGATGGGGGGTTGACTACGTTGCGGTTGCATTAATCCGTGTCTTGGTAATAGACTGTCTTGAGAGATGGAAACCCTATGATAGAATAGTTCCGCTTCAGCGTGAACGGTCATACCACAGAAAATATTCCAACAGAAACATCTCCCCAACCCATATCCCCGACTCTAGAGAGGTACATCATAGCCATGAATCCACATTCCACATATCTGTTCAGTAGCTCGCACAAGATCCAAATCAATCTGAAGCCCAGTATGGCGCACAAACCGCATGCCACGCGCCGTCATCCATGCCAACCACCCGAACCACATTCCAGTCATTCCATTGCAATAAATACCTCAAAATACGAGGCCCGACTTACAACAAACATTTAGAGCGGTACATAAATCCCCCTGGCCTTCTTACTCTCAGACAAACACCCACAACCCGAAATGAAAACAATCCTCTTCCTCCTCGCGCTGGCCGGCGCCGCTCTAGGCGCGAAAACATGCACGCCGAGTTTCGATTACTGCGCTAATAAGCTCATTGCTGATAAGGGTATTTTTTCTGTTGCAACTCTTTGATGGCAGTACTAATGGATGCAGGCTTTACTGAGTCGGACCTCAAGGCTGTCCTCAAGGCGGAGGGTCTGGAGACTGCGGATCTGAAGAATGTGCTGTTCCACTGCAAGAATCCGGGGGATGTGGGACATGCGAAGGTGTGTTCCAATGGTTGTACGGATCCAGCGACGGAAGGGAGTCATGGTTGTTAGCTATCTTGAGTATTGATATACTATTGGAATATTGCTGTATTAGTGAATGATGGAAGGTTTTCATTGAAGCTGTGGTATATAACTTTTACAATTTGCTGGGTAAAGCCGTCACGCAATATTCATCACTCGTTTCAAATCACGCAGTGAAAGAGGTTTCACCAGATAATCATCAATCCCCGCGGCAAATGCCTGTTGCTGCATCGTCGCCGACGCGACACCTGTCACGGCCATGATGGCAGCCCGGGGAAGGGAATTCTCCTCCTCGTACTCTCGAATCTTGCTTGTGGAGATGATCCCATCCATAACTGGCATTGAAATATCTATTGCTGTTAGCCGGATCATAGTTCTCAAAGGACGCAACCTACCCATCAGGACATAGTTGAACTGGCGCTGGGCCTGCTGGTACTTCTCCAGCGCCACGAGTCCGTTATTCGCTGTCTCGTAGCTGCAGCCAATGCGACGCATAAAAGTAGCCAATATTTTGATATTGATGTCATTATCGTCCACAATCAGTACATGACGATCGATCGTTTTTGATGCCTTGGGCGTTGAGGCACGGAACTCGCCCACGGCTTCCTCCACCACCGGTGGTGACTCGGTCTGTTTGGCCAGGGCAAAAGCTTCCGATAAGCTGCGCTGACGATGTGGCAGACTATCAGCACTACCGATATGTTCCGATGCTTCGGGCAGGCTGGAAAGTGCATGAAGGGCGCCGATGATTTTCCGAGGCGTGAGTCTATCCTGTTAGTTTCACTCTTGCTCAGACTCTGGTGCTACTTACGGTTGAGGAACGTAGACCACATCCAGCTCTTTCGTAACAGGATCGACTGACAGGTTACTACCATACTGTCCTAGTATGACCAGTGCCTTCAGGCCTGTAGTTATTTGCTCTGGTTCTGCCATTTCAGCCAGACTGCTCTCCTCGACAATACCAATATCGCCCTTTGCTCGAGACAAGGTGTCGGCAAAGGAGACTGTCCAGCCAGGCTGGCCGAGGATTACATTACTCAGTGCACTGCGAACTGACAGCTTCCTCTTGGCGTCAACGCTCAGTCTTCGGCTTGACGTCTTCATACTGGCAAACACGTTCAGGCCGACCAGAATAACTCGAGAGACTGACACGCTCTGTGGTTGCTCTTGCTCAGAAGCACCTTCCTCCAGCTTATCGACGAATTCAACTGGAATGTACACGTCGAATTGAGTTCCAGTACCGACTGTACTCTTCACGTCAATTTGGCCACCCGCATTTGTCACTAGTCGGTCGACAATACTTAGTCCCAGGCCAACCCCTTCCGTCAGGATGTTCTCTTGGGTGAATGGATGAAATAGTTTGTGCTCCAGGTACTCCGGAGAGATGCCACATCCGGTATCTGTGATTGTCAAATGAGCATACACCCTCTTCGTGCCGCCAGTTCTCTCAATCTTCCTGGCGAGGGTGACCTCAATGAAACCAGATTTGGTGAACTTGAATGCATTGCCGAGCAGGTTCATAACGATTCTTCTCCATCCGCCGGGAATGGATCGCACTTTCCAGTCTCCTGGCTCAATCCGCACAATCACTGATAAGTCGTTCGATTCCGTGGGGTTTTCGGTGCCCTTGGCAGATCTAATTCCCACCGTTGACCCGCTCGGCAGGTACCGGCCGGCGACTTGGGAAGCGTTAACCAGGGACCGGTGACCGGCATACAACGTGTCCGCCACATCCTCTACCAGAGTGTCCAAATCGAATTCGCACGTTAGATCGGCGAGAGAGGTCTCAGTATCCCCGTCATTCTTTGCGTCCGCACTAGTCAGATTGTTGATTTTTGTAAAATCCAGCCTTCATTTATGTTAGTGAGATCCTGCGGCGGAGCTGCCAACTCACAGGTAATTCAGCGTATCCATCAGTGTCAGGCCACAGGTTTCAATCATCGTGAGCATATCCTGCTGAGCCGGTTGAAGATCCGTGGTGTGCAACAGCTCTACACTGGCAAGCATGCCATGGAGTGGTGATCTTAGCTCGTGGCTGACGGATGACAATAGATCTGATTTGGACTTTTCTGTCGCCTGCCAGTCCATTTGAGCCGCTTCTGATACAATTGCGTCACCGTAGGCCTTGACATAGAACAAATCGGTTTGGTTAAAAGGTCGTTGACTGTCACATGTCCACAAGAGGGCTCCAGCCAGCCAGCGCGATGTATTCCAGTTCCACATTGGCAGAAAAAGGAGTGACCTGGCCTCTGGAAGGTCTTGTACCAGACGAAGGATGATCGCGTGATGACGCGATCCCTTTGCATCCGTGCCATGACCACATTTCTGACTGGTACAGTCAACCAGGGTGCGGGTATTCAAGATGGTGCCTTTTGGATACGCGGCAAACAAGTCATGCAGCAAGCCTTCTGAGATCGAATACTGCGAGGTACAGCGATTTGCAGATCCCGATGACGCACAGCCCAAAGGCTCGCATACCCTCTCTCGCCAAGGCCCGGCTGAGGATAAGCCCGGAGAGTTGATGGCAGAATCGCCGTCCTTGGAGAACATTTCCAAGTCACTCATGCTAGGAGAGCAGGAGCTAGAGACGTTAGATTGATGACGAGCAGTGTCAGGTGAGACGAACCTTCGAGCATTACTTCGAGTGGCGTCCAGAAAAAGCACGCCATCCAGCTCCATACATTTCTGAAGTAAAGCACTAGCACGAGAGAACAAAAGCGACATTGAGTGGGATACTGTGCTTCCCTCGATAACAGTCACCGAATTTCGCCTTCCGTGGATTCTGGAGAAGAACTGGTTTGGCGGGGTCCCCGGGGTTTGAGGATGCGTGTATTGTGGCGAGCCCACGCTACATTTCTCTGAGAGCGAAACATCATCGATACCAGGAAGGTATGATGGCCGTCTCTTGAAGTGATAGCTTTGCTCAAGGTCCGGGACGACCTGACCGCTGACGAAAGTGGTCAGACCATTGATAAGCCGCTCTGCTTGAAGATGGTGCTCTTCGGCCGAGCTCTCCTTGATGCTACAAGCAACCAGATCAGCAATCTCCTGCATGCTTGCGACCTCGCCGTCTCCAAAATTCCGATGTGGCGTCTTGTCTACTACACAAACAGCGCCAGTAGTATCTTTGTTCACATCATGAATCGGGACCGCTGCGAAGAACTGGATCTCCTGGTTGTCATAATGATTGTCCTGCCTGAGATCACGTATGATACAACGGGTGCTGTTGGTAATAACGTTGGGAGTATCGACGACATGAGCCTCAGCCAGGCGCAGGCTCAACACCTTTACTTGCCGGTGACCCTCATCAACATCAACCCCGCCCTCTCCATCTAACAGGAGGGAAGGTGATGCTTCCGCGATGATATTTGCCTGTCCTCGCTCGAAACGAACCACAAACGACTGGCTGCAGCCGAACCGATACGTCGCCAATTGTGCGTAAGCGATCAAGGAAGCCGCTGGACTTGACTTGTCTCGCCTGTGGACTGTACCTCGCGCACTAGCTGCCTCGAGGGGCTCGTTGATTCCATCCTGAGAGTGAGACGAACGAAACCTATTCAGTCAGTAAAGACTCGTTCAACCGCAGAATGAAGCATGAGACATACTCGTCCTGCTCTAGGACCGTTCCTTGCGCAGTGCTCAGCAGAGGTGATACCGCAGAGCCCGACAGTGGCATCATCGAGTTAGCGATGCATCCTAGACTTGGTCACACAAGCTTGTTCGGTGATCAGAGATCGACACAGAATGGCAAAAGCACAGCGAGCTGTGAATAAGAATAGACGGAGTACATGTCGGAAAATTCGGGGGGACCGATGAAGAGTTCTCAAACTGTGGGGGAAATATCTCCGATCGTCTAGACCATGGACAAGAAAACAGTCAGCAGATAGCTAGGTACACCAGACAATCCAGTACACAGTGTCATTGGCTGTTCACCCATCAGCTGTGCTCACGGATGGCTCCGGTCGATCGCTGACTTCAGCATTCGTCCATGGTTCCATCTCGCGTAATGTCACCTTGCTGCTAAGTAAATCTTCCGAAACTCAGAGCCAAGACCGAAATTTGTCGGGCAATCTGATTCCGACATTCAGCCTTACGATCCTTTAATAATAGAAGAATCAAGCTAGCATGAGTAATGTTAGCCATCTAATCGTGTTGTTTCTTCGCTGCCTGGAGAAGTGCAAGGGAGATAAACACAGATGGTCGCAGAACGATACATTCGATGGTTTTGGTTCGACCAGAGAGAGGCCATCCATCCCCGTCAGTGCAATTACTGTTACTGCGTAAGGTAGAATGTTTGGTTCCAGCCTCCTCCTCGCAATGGGCCGTGGATCGGTCCGGAGATACCATTTTTGCGAGCGAGCTGCTGCATGCGGAAGGAGGTTGGCGACCGATTCACAGGGTCAACCGGAGATTTATTCTACATAAGATGAGACGGCGGAAATGTTGGCAGGAAGGTATTACTCTAGATATCCAATTTGAAAAGGTCTCATGGTAGTGAACTTTTGCTAATTCTGTATGAGTGTCGTAAATATATTTTATCACTTGGCGGGCAAATGAGATGCATGTACCAGAGATAACATTCTATATTAATTTAACTGAAATCCATACCTGCTAAAGCTAGTTGTGCTTAAGAGACGAAATTGAACTCTTGAAGCAAGGTAGGACAAGTTTCATCGTTGTCCAGTCTGAGCACTCGCTCAGAATATAAAAGGTAGATTCGTAATCAGAGTCTTTTGCATGACTGGAAAGTGTATGACTTCATCTCGGGATCTGGACCTCGGCTCAGAGAGAGACGTTTGATCAACAGGTTCAAATTCTCCTGGTTGGAAACGAAAACTCTTACGAGTGGGTAATCGCCCAATCACTCTCAGTTGATACCGGGGGAATCCCGACAACAATAAGATCTTGTAGTCGAAACATTATCCATTTCCCTCTCAATATTCGAGCATGCTTATGATGATGATATCTCGATGGTCGAAAGCAGGGGACCGCTCCCCGTCTCAGCCATGGAAGACAAAACGTTCACCTTCTCGGGATGGAACTCAGATAGCAATAGTTCGCAGAAGAGTCCGTAGCCTTAGAAAAACAAGGTTTATCCTCAAACAAAGCAGAGATAACCCAGCGAACGGTAGCATTGCATGTTTCGAGTGGTATCGGCATTCCGAGGTGGACCAGAAGTGCAAGGCTATATGATGGCGTAGTAAAGCCAAAGCCACCGATCAGCAGCTATACTGTGAATCGCTTAATCCCGCCGGAATTAAAGTGTCTGCGAAGGATTCATAGTGGGCTGGATAGAGAAAAACGCTTCAAGATCCATCGTGGAAAAGTCAAAATCCCATCCCATGTCCGACAGATTGAAATCTGGGAGATCCTCGCTGCTCCCAACACTAGCAGAGGCTTCCGGAATATCGCTCTGAAGCGGGTTGACTTGAATGTTTGGCATTGTGGGAAGGTACCCTCCTAGAAATGTCTCACTAGGGAAAGCTTCTCGCATAGGATTTGTCTGGCTCGATGCGTCTCCACTAGCATATGGGTGAGATGATGCCGGGCCCATAGGGTTTGGTGCATATGCCCGACCCTGGACAGGTCCAGGTGGCACCCATTCATATGATGGGTGCAGTTTCTTCAGGACAGTTTGTATAGCTGAAATAGAGCTTGTGATGGGATCCCCCGGCCGCATGGCTCCAAGACATTGGATGCCCACGTGAACCCATGGAAGGTGTGTAGGAGCAACTTTCTCATTATACATGAAGTCGTAAATAAGTGCAAAGCAGGCGCTGGTCACGAAGAAGCCATGATAGCGAAGTTCCTAACGACTTTTTAGCTCCGATATGTGTAAAAATCCGATGTTTGCATACGAGGAAAGCATACCCGAACAAACTCATTGACGATAGCAGCCTCACATAGATGATGGAGAGTTCTACACGCAGCGTGGACCGCGTGGTCGCACGCCTCGTTCAGCCACGCCGGCATTTCCGTCGGACGTTTAGTTGGGTTGGGCCCAGTCTCGCAAGAAGACTTTTTGGTATCGCGCTGCCATCGTCCGCGAAAGATCAAGAACGGTCGAAACGTCAAAAGGATGGTGTGATAGTATACTATCTTTCTTAGCTTGTCCGTTCACTACTGCATATCAATGACTTACAGGTTATGAGAATGGCCTGCCGAACTCCGACAGCGCCCGGCTGGGGGCATTTGTCAAGCCCGAACCCGAGAGCAAGCTTCATTTTCTCGTCGTAACAACGAAGGTCTTCTGAGATGGATCTGGCCAGCTTCCACATTTGCAGCAATGAGTCGTGCGGTCGGCCGTAAATTTCGTTTGCCGAACGAGCCATGACGTTTGTGAGGTGAATAAGAATGAGAATAAATGGATCTTTGGGAGGTGCAATGCCAACGTCCCTCGACGAGAGCGAGCTTGGGCGACCAAGATGAAAGCAAATCCAGCTGGCGAGCCGTCAGCAGAGCGATTTTACAAAGGCAGAATCAGTGAGCAAGGACGAACGTCTCGTAGAAAAACAAGGACCAAAAGGTCAATCGTCTTTGTTCCACAATTTCCCTACCCTCTCCTCCTTCAGTCGGCGATTCCTTGTGCAAGCCAGCTGAGATGGCCTTCCTCGCAGCTGTGCCCAGGTAGAGAAAGGAAGAATTTGGGCGACCTTGCTCCGTTTGAAAATGAGCGTGCTAGCCAAGCGTCAGGCATAAGCTTACACCGCAGAGGACGGAATATACTTATCATCATCAATGACAGCTGTACAATCTCCAGATTCACCACGTCATCCCAGGAAGGACAAGACGCCTTGACCCGCTCAAACAGAATATCTCCCCAGCGATAATGCTGTGTGCCCAGGGATCCCATGGCCAAAGCCATCAGTAAGATGGAGTTGGCACAGGCATCAGAGCCGGTACCTGAGGAAGGGAGATACAAGTGTTCTAGCTGGCGCTCATAAAGCTCTTTGGACCAGAATGGCACCAGATGGTACAGCGTGGACAAAAATCGTTGCAGAAATATTCTGGCCAGCTCATACGGCAAGAACATCACGGGGGCGACTGTGGTATCAATCCCCTTATTGGGATCATGCGTCTCGGCTGGAGTACCGAAGAAGATGCCCCGAACACTGAACATATCAAGCCCAGCCCCAGCCTCTTCGACTTCGCCCTGCGGCTCCTCGGGATGAGTGGTTTGATTCGAAACCAACCCCCGGTAAATCTCATGCATAAGAGTAAAATGGGACGTCGGTCCATAATACAGTTGCACCTTGCATGACGGAGATGCCATGTGCGTTGCTGAAACACTGTTGTGGAAAGTATAGCTGGCTGATTTGTTTCGGCGGCCTACCGGCTGGGGCAGCGGTGAGGATGGCTGCTGTGTACCGAGCTCAGGGCGTGTAGATTCACGGGAAGCCAGGCCCTCGTCTACGACGCCATGCTTCTTTTTCTTGCGCTGCCGGATCACATCCCGGTAGACACATGGAGTGTTCCGCACCCGACATGTCTTGCAGGGGTTGACTCCATTACACTTGATTTTTCGCTTTCTGCATTCTTGACAAGCCTTGGGTATTCGCCAACCGGATGGCTCGCCTGATTGAAGGGTTTCAGCCATTCAATAAAATAACTGAAATAACCGGACCCTAAGGAGCAAGTTGTTCTCATTGCTTTGTTCTTCGGGTACATCGCGGGAGAAAATCTCGGATTTACATCACGTGATTGGTCCGTATTTCCGAGTTTGCCCACCACGGTGTTTTGCTACAACATCGTGACTGAGGTGAGAAGACGCTCTGTGAGGTTTTATTCCAGCTTGATAACATTTAGAACGTTACGAGAGGACTAGTTATGCTAAAAGAGTGAGCGAGACCTCGTCTATTGCTTCTCAAGGACTATCCCACCGGGAATAGCTATGACTCCATGACCTCTCTTCCTCTCCATACTTCTTTCATGCATGTGGGACCGCAAGCTATCCATAAGAGCAAAAAGTCATTCTGCGGATGCATAGAGTACAATATAGCAACTTAGCAATTCGCTCATATAACTTCAGCTGAAGCAATTAGACTGAGCCTGTACGCCAATGCCTGGTGGTTGACTGGTACAGTTAGGACTCAGCGACCGGAACGACTAGGCAGGCTTTTGTGAATTGAGCCGATACTGTAATGGAGAGAGAGCCGTAATATGATGAGGATTGACGATACTCCGTACTTCGGAGGGACTTCATTCAACCGGGAGAGCATGCGTCTGATGCCTGACTCCACGCTCATGTCAAGGGTGATGAAGTGTACTCCGTTCTTCGGAGAGACTGATTCAGCAAGGATATTATGCGTCTGATGCCTGGTTGGATGCTCAGGCAAGGATGAAGAGGGGAACGGTACTCCGTAATTCGGAGACTTGATTCAATCAGGAGAGTCTGCGTACGATACCTGACTCGACTCATGGGTCAAGGATGATGAGAGGCAACTCTATCGCTTTCTTCTTTTTTTGAACTTTTTTTGTCCCAACCAGTAAATGCGATGATGCCAAGGCATGCCTCGCCCCCTTGGCACGGCTGAGGGGACGGGATTCTATTCGAAGTGAGGACGTGAAGAGCTCGGGTGTTATGGCAGCTTGGCAGTAAGACAGGATGGGATAAGGCTTTCATACTGATGCAGAGTCTAGGCAGGAGAAGTTCACTGCAGCGCGCCGCTCGCAAGTAAAAGTGACAGTGACTGTTGGGTATAGGGCGAGAAATGATGGACCAAGTTCGGCGAGGAATGTTTGGAGACAAAGCATGATTTGCCTCATGAATCATCAAGCCGGATAAATTCATTCCAGCTACCTGTTTACCAGAGGAGATCAGTGTCATACACTCCAGTTCTCCTTTTAGGGTGGAAAGTCACGCCTTCACAGGCTCTTGTTTTGATTCCTCACCTCATTGAGTGCAGCCAATCAGCCGATTCATTCAACTTCGTCGTCAAACGACCTTTTCCCCACCTCCCCCACACTTGATGCTTCCCAATGTTCTACTGTCATTGGTCGCTCCGTCGATAATAACTCAATTCCGGAGTTGTGGGGAGAAGAAGCGAGACCTCGAGCGCGGGGAGGAAATTGAATGCTTGCCAAGTCACGCGCTTTGGCCGGCTAAGCGTCATGTTGTTTTGACCAGCGTCACCTCCTGTAGGTGCTCTCACATAAGCATCCTGCGATTCGGCACTATGGCCCTCAATCTGCTTGCAATTACAGGAGTCTGCAAGTGAGTGTATATTATTGAGTTCTATGATGGCGCTTTGTGTTTTGTTTCTCTCACTGTGCCTTTCTCGCCCTCTGCCAATGCCACTCTCGTGAGGGGGTTTGTCCAGGTAAGTTTGCAGTCCTCGCCCTCAAAGGCAAGTGGCTTGTGCTAACTCACACCTTCAAACCCACAGTACAACCTGCTTCGCATAAAGTTGCCCAAGCTGATACACATTTTCAGCCTTGGCACTTGCCAAGGCTACATTTGAGTTCTTGTGAAGAGAGGCATTGCTCGCGGGCGGATCCAGATTGGACACCAGCTGAGGGCCAAGAAGCATCGCTAAAACGTTAATATGGCCCGAACCATGGGATTGGTCGCTGGTTTTCTTGGAGAGAGGATACTACGCGGCCCATTCGCCAATTTCTGTGTACCAATACCACCAACCGTGGTCTGCATGTCAGACAGCCAGTGCGTGGTTGACAAGATGTGGTTGTGCCAAGCGACTAGGGGGAATTATGAATCATAAATCACCAAAAAAGTACGGGGACGGCAGGTGCATGGACTTTTATGATTTTTCCTACCGTCAACACCTCGGTTCCTTGAGCTTTGTCAGCTTGTCTCACCCTAGTATCTGCCATCTGACTACCGCTAAGCTATGCCGTCTCTCCAACCTGTGTGGCAATGACTCGTCCATTTGGAGGCTTGACGTACACCTGAACCAGCTCTGATCATTAGCTCTACCCCACGTTACAGATCTCGATGACCCCGGATTCGAGATTCTGTCCCCACGCTCTTCCGACAGTCACTCCCGTCCTGACGTTTCGGCAGATCAGAGTCGAGACTCGTATCCGACCTGAGATCAAGCTATAAATCACCGCTGCTGCATAAATTCCGGGTAGCTCATTGTCGCAGTGATCAGCATCCTCGTCAATCTTTGACAGGTTCCAACGCATTTTATCTCGATTGTTTCCGACTCCGGAGACGATAATCTTTCGCAAGTCATGGCGGAGGAAAAGGGCATTTCCGAATTCAAAACAACTCTAGCCCATGAAACAGCTCGTGAGGCCGCCAGCCGTGGTCAGGTTGCAACGGACCAATATGGTCGAGCCTTGGTCGAATTCGACGCTGCGGCGGAATCTCGCCTTCGACTGAAGATTGATCTCTACATCGTTCCTACTGTCTCGCTTCTTTATCTGTTTTGCTTCATTGACAGAGCAAATATTGGTATGTTATTCTCCACTTCTTATCGTACACGGTCTGACTGACGATCCCGTCTCAGGTAACGCCAAGCTCGCCGGGTTTGAGAAAGACCTCGGCATGAAGGGTTACGACTACAATTCCCTCTTATCCATCTTCTACATCAGCTACATTGTCTTTGAAATTCCTTGCAATATTGCCTGCAAGTGGATTGGCCCGGGCTGGTTCCTCCCCGCCATCACGCTGGGCTTCGGCATCTGCTCGCTTGGCACGGCATTTGTCCACAACATCCACGCCGCGTCCGGAGTCAGATTCTTGCTTGGTATCTTCGAAGCGGGTATGATGCCCGGCATCGCTTACTATCTGTCCCGGTGGTACCGTCGCAGTGAACTTGCCTTCCGCCTCTCCCTTTATATTGTCATGGCGCCGCTGGCCGGCGCGTTCGGTGGCCTGCTGGCTTCGGGCATTCTGTCACTGGATCATTTCGGCGGCCTGCACACATGGCGCATGATCTTCGCTATTGAGGGCATCATTACCATCGGTCTCGCGTTGATCTCTTTCTTTACTCTTACCGACCGGCCTGCGACAGCTCGCTGGCTGACGCAGGAGGAGAAGGAACTGGCGATCGCTCGAGTCAAGTCGGAGCGGGTCGGAACCACGGAAGTGCTGGACAAGATCGATAAGGCTAAGACGCTCCGGGGTATCTTCAGCCCCGTGACGCTGGCCACCTCTTTCATCTTCCTCCTTAACAATATCACGGTCCAAGGCCTGGCCTTCTTCGCACCCACGATTGTCAGGACCATCTACCCACACAACACCGTGGTGTCCCAGCAGCTGCACACTGTTCCTCCATACGTTGTCGGAGCGTTCTTCACTGTGTTGTTCCCTTTTCTCAGCTGGCGATTTGACCGGCGCATGGTCTTCTTCGTGATTGGGCCCCCTCTGATGATGGCGGGGTACATCATGTTCCTGGCCAGCACTGACGCCATGGTCCGCTACGGCGCGACATTTTTGATTGCTAGTGGTGCGTTCGCCTTTGGCGCTCTGTGCAATGCGAATTCATCGAACAACGTGGTGTCTGACACTGCACGGTCATCGGCCATCGGAACGACGGTGATGATGGGTAACGTTGGTGGCTTGATATCGACATGGTCGTTTTTGCCTTTTGACGCTCCTAATTATCATATTGGCAACGGTCTCAACCTGGCCACCTCGTCCATGACGATGATTCTCGGAGCATTGCTCTGGGGGTGGATGCGGTGGGATAATAAGAGACGCGAGAAGGTTGACGTTGACCAGGCGCTGGCTGGTCTGTCCCTGTTGCAGATCCAGGATCTCGACTGGCGCAATCCTGCTTTCCGCTGGCGTGACTAATAAGATGTCTGTGCTTATATCTTGCCTCGTGACCTTGCTTGGTCAACGGTGTCTCAACCGAATAATGACATCCTTGTGGTATTATGAGATAGCAATGGGTTATATAAGAATTATCAATATGAATATTTATCAAGACCTATTATATCCCTTAGTCAACCACATTACTACTACCGAATTCCCATGGGTTGGAAGCCATCCTGTCCACATGGAGCGTGGGACAAACCAATGAGAGTCGGTGGTTTGTCATTTTCCCGTCCCATTGCATCCCCGCAGAGAGACACTCATTTGGGTGGACCTTCAACCCCAGACCCCAGCTTGTCGCAGGCACCATCCACTATCCAGTAATAATCTCAACGACTCACAATTCTTATGGCTAATCTTCGGAGAACGCCGAGTTGCCGACGGCTCAATCAGGCTAGGCACACGCCGAACCATGCTTTCTTGCGATCGTCGGTGGAATGACTGCTCAAGTTCGATGCGCTAATCACGCGGTCATCCACGACGTTGCCGCTTCGGACAAGGACCGAATAGGCCTTTCTCGCAGTCCATTCTATGAAGTAGGGTAATGAGACGCAGAGACTCGGTACGGCGGGGCTACTGCTGATGGCAGAGGATGATATGAGAGCCGGCGAATGCTTTCCTAGGTTGCCCGATGTGCTGCTCATACTGACAATAGTTCGCCGTGTACTTGTGCGACTGGCGAATCAAACATGACCATTAGAACTTCCGAGAAACGGAACTCTCGAGTCGGGTCCGAGTCCAGAGTGAATCTAGAGTTAAAAGTATCCCGATCCTATGAGGCATTTCCAACGCCAAGCAGTCGGTCGTGTTTCGGAACTTGACCGAGCCTTTATTATGCGGAGATGAGACCAAAAGCGGCCGCATGGACTTACTTGTTCGTTGAATTGTTTCGCAAAGTGACTGAGATAAGGAGAACGAATATGATGAATGTGTGAGTTATTGAGTACATCTCATCTTATCCAAACCACTCACATCATACATGAACAGAGGATAGACTTCATGCTGAGAGTGGGACAAGGCTTTTGGCGCAGTCAAGAGCTCCCAAGCTCTCGACTCCAGACTTCTTAAGTTAACCTTGGGTGGGCCAGAGCACAGGCACAAACCACGCTTCCTTGGCACCCCCATATGGGCCACTTGGTCACCCTCCGTTTCTCAACCAATGAATCCAAAATGCCACGGACACTGAGTCCCAGCCGCAAGGACAAATGCATGCATCTCCGGGATATCTTCGTGTCGGGTATGCGATGCGACCAAAGTTAGTTTCCTGGTCCTGATCTCGGAGATTTCGACCCCACGCTTCTACTCCGCGTTTTCTCCGCAGTGTTCATGCATGGGGTATAAAGCTGGGGAGGGATCGTCTGTCCATCCCTGTTTGTCCATCCACACCCCTCAACTTTTCTCTGCTCTTCTCTCCCTTAGTATTCTGAGCGCAAGGACGAGACGATGGCAGGCGGTCCAAAGAAACCCGTCAACATCTTCCGGTTGAAAAACCTTAGCGAACCCAAAGAAGTCTTCAACTGGAGGCTATGGTTCGCGGTTCTCTCATTCGGCCTTATGGGCGCTGCCCGTGGTGTCGATGAGGGGTTGATCTCGGGCGCTTTCAACTCGAAGGATTTCCAGCGGACGATCCACTACAGCCAGTACAGCGAGGTCGAAAAGACGAACATCAAGGCGAATGTGTCGGCGATGGTGCAGATCGGTTCTGTCGGTGGTGCTCTCTTGTAAGTTCTAGATTTGGTATTGGTTGGCAGCTTCCTAACCAGAGCAGCGCGTTCGTCGTTTGTGACCGCATCGGTCGTATCTGGGCTACTCGTCAGCTGTGTCTTCTGTGGATTCTTGGTATTGGTATCTTCTTGGGCGCAAATGGAAACCTTTCAGCCATCTATGCCGGTCGCTTCATTGCAGGATTGGGTGTTGGACAAACTGTCGTGGTGGGCCCGGTGTATCTTGCTGAGATTGTGAGTATACCGTCGCACACGGTCTAATGCAAGCTGACAGTCGTGGCTAGGCTCCCGCGTCTATCCGAGGTCTCTGCACCTGTGTGTTTACTGGTTTCGTGTATCTTGGTATCGTCCTGGCCTATTTCACCAATTACGGCTGCCAGGTCAACCTCGGAGACAACACACACAAGCGATGGGTGAGTGCGCCGACAACTGCCCTGAGAACGAATCGCAGCTGACAATCCCGTAGGAAGTGCCAACCAGTCTGCACATCATCTTCGCCGGCCTGATCTTCCTCCTCTCCTTCCTGCAATACGAGTCCCCTCGCTTCCTGATCAAAAAGGGCAAATACGAACACGCAGTCCGCAATCTGGCGCGCGTGCGACACCTCCCTGAAGACCACGAATACGTCGTGCAGGAGATCACGGCCATCGAGCAGTCCCACCAGGCCGAACTCGAGGCGACCATGGGCGCTGGCTGGCTCGGCGTCATCAAGGAGACCTTTTGCGTCCCGAAGAACCTGTACCGCATCTACCTGACCGTCATGTCCCAGATCCTCTCGCAGTGGTCCGGTGCCGGCTCCATCACCCTCTACGCCCCAGATCTCTTCAAGCTGCTTGGTATCACCGGCTCCAACGAGAGCCTCCTCGTGACCGGTGTGTTCGGTATCGTCAAGCTCGTCGCAGCCATCACGTGCGCCCTGTTCCTGGTTGACGTGATCGGCCGCAAACGCGCCCTGCTCATCGGTATCACCCTGCAGGCCATCGCCATGATCTATGTTGCCTCCTTCCTAACCGACGTCCCAGAGATGGGCATCGTCGATGACTTCGTCCTGCCGGAGGCAAAGCGGGGCGTCAGCCGCGGCGCCATCGCCATGATTTATGTCTCCGGGTTCGGCTGGGCGCTCGGCTGGAACTCGATGCAGTACCTGCTCACCGCGGAGCTCTTCCCGCTGCGCATCCGTGCCCTGGCGACCTCCATCGCCATGACGCTGCACTTTGCCAACCAGTACGGCAACTCACGCGCCGTCCCGAACATGCTGCTGTCCACGGACCACGGCGGCATCACCCCCAAGGGCACGTTCTGGTGCTTCGCGGCGGTGACCATCCTCGGTGGTGTGTGGGTGTTCCTCAGTGTGCCTGAGACAGCCGGGCGGTCGCTCGAGAGCATGGATCGCCTGTTCGAGCTGCCATGGTACAAGATCGGATTATACGGAAACAAGGACGCCGAGGAGCGGGATCAGGTGGTGTCGGAGAAGATGCAGATGGCGGAGGAGATGCACGGGACTGCGGCGCACCAGGAGACGGTGGACAAGTCAACGAGGGTGTAGCTTTGTAGCCGTCAAACATATCTGAACCATATTGATGTGGAACGCATGTTAATGAATTTATTTATTCTTGCATTTTAATTCACGAATTTGACGCTGAATCTGTATCTACTGGAATAATCACAATCCGCGCCTTTCGCGACGCATCCTCCCTCAAAGCCTGCTCATCTCTCTTGGCGTATCTCCCTGCAGGAAGCACCTCCATCTCCTGCATCTCATCCAGCTCCTCCCACGGGAGATCAACCCGAACCACAATCCCCCTCGGCCGAAAAAGAGTCTTGTTCCACCGCTCAACCTTCCTCGACAGCCTGGACCCCGAATCTGCATCTATATCCGCTGGCCTCTCCGAAGCCGCAATAATCAAATTCATCTCCTCGCGGTTCCGTCTCGCCTTGCGCGCCACCAGGACCGCAGGGATCGCACCCAGCACGCCGGCCATCACCCCGCCAAGCGCGAGGACGCCGACGCCCTTGGCGACTGTGGTCGCCCATTGTCGCGGGGAGAGCTTCACCTCCTCGTTGAGGTCCTGGGTGAATTGGGTCCAGTGGTGCGGGGAGATGTCGTATTGTGCTAGGAAGGGAGGGTACGCGAAGCCGGAGGTGAAGTAGTCATGTTTCGAGGGGATTTGGATCCCGCGGTTTGGTGATAGGGTGGAACTTGAACTTGGGTGTTCTGATGGGGGGGAAGAGGGTGGAAGTTGTTTGGTGTCTGGTTCTGGTTGTGATTCTGGCATAGTGGGTGATGCAGCTGGGGTGTATGGCGGTGGTGGATCTGATATTGATGGATTGTTGCCTTCGCTGAGGAAATTCATGTTCATGTTCATGTTCACCTTCACCCGGGTGACGACTGAGATTTGTGTGCTTGATTCTGTTGGATAGGCATTTCCGTGTATGACTTGGGCGGTTTATATTGGCATGACAAAGAGACTGGATGAATGACTCTAGGCATCAATAGCATCGTCATCATCGTCATCATCGTCATCATCGTCATCATCGTCATCATCGCTGGAATAGTATCCAAGTATGACTCGACACGAGAATGTAACTTTAATCTCGTCGAGGTCGATGACTGGCTTGAATTATTCTCAGGCGATGGTGATAGGCTGGGATATGCCTCAGGCTCCAATGTCTTGCGTAAACACGAGGTGTCAATCCCAGGCCGATGAGCCATACGAGATGCGGGCACTCGATTTGCTCAAGCTTGCATATTTTCTGATGACTCCAGATTTCCTTGTCTAGATCGTATAATCCCTGCTGGTCTGTCTAAGCCACCCTGGATTGGTCACAGCGAGGCTTATTCGCGATAAGATCGGCTCTCGAGCCAATAAGTGATCAATAAGCCATGGTACAGAATGAGTCACCATGACCCTGAGTCTAGACGGAAGATTCGATGCCAATAAGCACTCAAAATAACCAAGATTAATCCAATCAAATCAATCATCGATGGGAGTCGAGTTTGCTACAACCTCACTGGAATGTCTCACCGTGTCTTGGCAAACACTTCTCCAACTCACCGAGCGGGGAACCATCTCGCACTCCTCATCCTCCTCATCCTCCCCTCCTCACCCCCTGGCTAACAACACCACTCACAATGACCACTCGGTATCGCGTTGAATGTATGTCTCTTTAAATACAATTAGGAGACTGATGCTAACCAACTGATAGATGCTCTCAAGGTATGCTGTCAGCCATTGACGTTATGCTTGGCTGACTCACTCCGATAGTCGCATCGTCGAGACCAGCTGGTAAGTTTTCCTTCGTGCCGTTCAAGGCGCAACTAACATATTCCAGATTGAATGGATCAAAGTGAGTACACCACTCAATAATCACAGCAGTACGCTCATTTAGTAGGGTCTTCTGGCGGTCCCCTTTGTGCTGCACTCGCAGCCCACCGCTGTCTACCAGGAACACAGCGAGAATCTGGTGGCCGTGGCGGCCGACACCCATCAACGCTACGCGGAGATCTTCCGGGATGTCGAGAAGCTCATCGACGACCACAGTAAGCCTCATTCCTTCTGTCCCTAGTCGCAACTAACCCAAACAGTCGACCATGAACGCGACGCCGCGCCCGGCAAGTCCAAACTGAAACTGCTCGTCCCGACCGCGGGCTCCTTCTTCAGCCGGCTCCCGCTCGAAGACGCCTTCAAATACCAAGACGCCAAACGCATGATCAGCCGCCGCCGCTTCGTCGCCCCTTCCTTCAACGACATCCGCCTCATTCTCAACACCGCCCAGCTCCTCGGCCTCGTCCGCGGGCCCGGCCTCGACCTCGTCACCTTCGACGGAGACGTCACCCTCTACGACGACGGCGCCTGCCTCACCCCGGACAACCCCGCCATCCCGCGCATCATCCGCCTCCTGCACCAGGGCGTGCGCATCGGCATCGTCACCGCCGCAGGCTACACCGAGGGCGCAAAGTACTACGAACGCCTCAAGGGCCTGCTCGACGCCGTCCACGACTCCCCCTCCCTCACCCCCGCCCAGAAAGACGGCCTGGTCGTCATGGGCGGCGAGAGCAACTTCCTCTTCCGCTTCGACTCCGCTTCCCCGCACCGCCTCTCCTACGTGCGCCGCTCCGAGTGGCTCCTCGACGAAATGAAGTCCTGGAAGCAGGAGGATATCACCCAGCTGCTTGATATCGCTGAGTCCTCGCTGCGCGCTTGCGCCGCAAACCTCAATCTCCCTGTCGCTGTCCTCCGCAAGGACCGCGCCGTCGGCGTCTACCCCCATGACCGGAGCAAGATCCACCGCGAGCAGCTCGAGGAGACTGTCCTCGTCGTGCAGAATACGGTTGAGCGGTCTGTCGTCGGCACCAGGCTGCCTTTTTGCGCGTTTAACGGTATCACCCGTCCCCCATCCCCCAAGGACCCCAAACTTGTTTTTTTCTGGGATGTAGCTAATGGCTGAGACAGGCGGGAATGACGTCTTCGTCGATATCGGCGACAAGTCCTGGGGTGTGCGCGCTTGTCAGCGGTATTTCGGGGGGATCGAACGGTCGCGCACCCTCCATGTTGGCGATCAGTTTCTCTCGGCTGGTGCGAATGATTTCAAGGTGAGTCGTCCCCTCCATCTTTAAGGTGAAGTGAAATTGACGTGACCGTGTTTCTAGGCTCGTTTGGCGTCTACGACTGCCTGGATTGCCAGTCCTTCGGAAACGGTACAGCTGCTCGATGAACTGGAGGAGTTGCAGAAGACGGATAAGAATCATTCTTGATTATGGATACAATTACAGGTTATATTCGGTTTACTGGAATGGCATATGGCATGATACCATCATTCATTGACTATGAAATCCTAGATTCAATTCAATATATTTGCCCAGACCACGTAGCCATCGTGTATTCTCAACTCCAGATGCAAAATCATAATTCTACCCCAATGTCCAAGTCCAGGGCATCAGCTATTTTCCGAAATATCATTCAAGGGTCGCGTCAGCTTCCCGTCATCAATCGTATCCCCGGTATTGCACGGTCGCTCTAAGGTGAAGTGGCCGCCGAAGGTTGAATGGCTGTAACATTGGCTGTAACAGTCAGTATTGTAATGCAAATACGATCATAGTCGGAGCTTACACTCATAGCATGACCACATGGGTGTTCCCGCAGCAGCACGGCCAGACAAGATGTTGACATAGTTCTGAAGCTCCAGCCAGAACTCCGTCTTGGGACGCCGGCGTGCCCAATCCGTCTCCGTTGCTTCCAGACCGTCCGCGCCGCCCATGGCGGAGAACAACACCTGCGAGCCCTTGATACCGATGACCGCCGCCGACATCGGGTCCGCCGCAATCTCGTCGCGCGACTTGCCGGCGTAGTTTTCGAGATGCAGCATACACTTGACCGCCATCCGGAGCGCGCGGATACGGTCCATCGGCGATGGTTTGCCTCCTTGCTGGAAGTGGCCAGGGACGGCCGAGCGGGACTCGAACCGACCCTTGGCCTCCTCCTTGAAGATGTCGGCGATGACCTGTGTGGTATAAGTGCTGGAGGCACATTCGTTGCGCAGGATGAGCTTTCCGGCACGGTTGGCTCCCTTGTCCCGAGCAAAGTTCTCGCGCAGGAAGTCGATGTCGTTGGAGAGCATCTTGATGTCAATGCCCTCCTCGGGAATGTACACGGCTGTAGCACCGACGGCGAGACCAGCGGTAGTGGCGATGTAGCCCGACTTACCACCTTGTGTCTCAATGACGAAGACACGACGACGAGAGGACGACGCCGACTGGCGGATGGCGTCGCAGAAATCAATCAAAGTGTTGAGACAGGTGTCGCTGCCCAGCGAGTACTCGGTTCCAGGCACATTGTTCGAAATCGTAGCGGGTAAGACAACCATGGGGATCTTGAAAGCGGGATATTTATCGCGGGCCTGGCGGAGCTGGCTGACTGCTGTGAAGGCTTCGAAACCACCAACCACGAACAGTGCGTCAAACTTGTACTTCTCGAAGCACCTTGCAGTGGTCTCGAAATCCTCGGACGGCAGGCTACGGTTTGTTCCAATATCCGATCCACCCTCGTTAACCCAGGAATCGGACTCTAGCCACTTGACTTCACGAACAGAGCTCACAGGCTTATCATCGTGGTGACGGCAAAGGCCGGGGAAACCGTTGTGAATCGCAAGGGGAGTGTGTCCACGAGTGAGGCAGTAACCGACAGCGGCGCGGGTGGCTTGGTTCATGCCTCCGGCCGGGGCACCGACGTGGATGATGGCAATTCTCATTCTCTATTTTGAATTAGCCATGCCGGCTGACTGAGAGAGAGTAACGCACCTTGTCCTCAGGGAGGATCATCTTGGGATGATCAGGTGTAGCAGTGTTGCGATAGGCAAAGTGGTATTCTTTAAATTCGGCATCCCGCATTCTCATCGCTGCCTCAAAGTCCTTGTCATGAATGAGCTTGGCTACATGCTTAGTTTCTTGCACTGCGTCCATCAGCGGTGTCCGCATGATCTTGTTCTCACGAATGGTAATGACTGGCGATGGCGAGTCCGGCTTCATATCCAGAACAGCCCGGACAGCCTCAACACCCTGCAAGGTGGACAGCCACCGGTCATATGCGCATGCTGCTCCTCCTCTCTGAGTGTGTCCCAACACGGTAACTCTAGTATCCAGCCCGAGGCGCTGTGTGAGAATGTCTTTGATCGTGGAGCTGGAAATCTTGTTGAGACTGCGGTCCTGAGCACCTTCGGCGACGATAACGATAGTACGACGTTTACCACGTTCTTTGCGGTTCTATAGAGAAGATTCCGTTAATTAATGACTGGTAACGAGATATTTGCGACTCACCTTGGTGATGATAGAGCACATGTCATCCTCCCACCCGTCACGAGGAGGCATCTCCGGAATGAACAACCAGTCCGCGCCCGTGCTAATTGCGGACATCAAAGCCAACCAACCGCAGTGTCGTCCCATAACCTCGATAACGAAACCTCGCTGGTGGGAAAACGCAGTATCGAAAACGTCATCGACGGCATCGCAAATCCGTGTAAGAGAGGAATAGCAGCCGATCGTGGCGTCAGTGCCGGACATGTCGTTGTCAATAGAACCAACCAAACCAACAATGTTCAACACCTTATACGGCTTGATCTGTTCCTCGGTCAATTCACCATTCTTGACCAGCTCCTCCAACAAACCGGGCCATTCTGAACGGAAGACGTCGGCACCGGTCAAACTTCCATCACCACCGCAGACAACGAGAGCATCGATACCGCGGAGCACCATGTTCTTAGCAGCCTTGAGACGTCCAGCGCGTTCGCGGAAAGCCATGCTCCGAGCAGATCCGATCAGCGTACCACCCTTGGAGAGCCAGCCACGAACATCTTCCCAGTGCAGCTGACGAATCATATGACCACCATGAACCAAGCCCTCATAACCTTCAAACACGGCATACGCTTCGCAGTCGGAGTAAATGGCCATACGGACGACGGCCCGCACGGCTCCGTTCATACCGGGGGCATCACCACCCGAGGTGAGGACACCAATGCGGCGTCTCTTGGGCGGCTCGACGGGTGCTTGTGTTGAGCTCATCCTGTTGACGACCGTAGACTGATCCTCAAAGGAGTGTTGTAGAGATCAATCGCTAGACCGGAAAGTGAACCTCCAGGGGAGACAGCTGTCGTTGCGACCGAAACTGTAGATAAGTTGTTGTGACGGTGGGGTGAAAGATTTCCGGTGAGTGAAAGCGGGAGTGGGAAAGGGTACGTCACAGACACGAGGGGTCAATGGATTCACCAGTTAGCTGATAATGAGCTCCGAGAGCTTGCGATGAGAAAACAGATCTAACAATCTCCAATGAAGGAAGACAGTGATAGAAACTTATGGATGATCAACAGCCGACAACCCCTCTTTTGAGAATCCTGCAGTAGAAGATTTCCATCCCTGCGTCACCACAGGACTCCCGCTCCATTGTCGACGTCACCTGCCTTCTTTCAGACTAGCGCCATTGAAGTCACGTGAAAATACTAGGGCAGGGCTAGTCTTTCACGTGCTTGGCTAGTGACGCCATGGCAACCAATCAATTGACAACGGACTATCTCCGTAGAGAGGTACCTAGCAGAAGTTGATACGATGCACGTCATTTCAGGGCAATGCTCAACTGTTGATCTTAATACCATCTCAATTGAGTTGTTAGAGTTAGTTTGATGATGAGAAGGATATGATACAGTTGATGGCAACGTTCTTAGGCTCATAAGACGGCCAGTTTATCCCTGAAAAGTATGCAATTGCTTCTACCAAGTGCTCTCTTTTGGACGCGTGGTGAAATATATATATACGCCGGTGTGTACCTCTTTAATGTGCTCAAAGAACAGGCATTGTACAAAAGGCAATTGCTTAGATAGCTTTTGCTTGACTGATTCGCATCGGAAAGCAGTAATTTCAGATTCATTGATTGTCACCTGCTATTGGCATAAATCATGGTTGATTGGTCACTGCAGAGTGAGTTGGTGATTTGATGTTGTCTGAGCTCCGGTTGTCACGTGCCTCGGCGTTGCTTCCGTCTTTCATTTCCAGCCTCAAGAACTCCCTCAGCGCTGCTCACAATTCGTTGACGTAGGGCGCGTCTCTAACCGTCACCATGGCAGACGATAAATTTACTCTTCCCTTGCGCCCCCTGATCGAAAAGCGCGACCGTCCCGATCCGTTGCCTCTCGAGATCGCCCAGATTAATGCTCAGTGGGGGTCGTTCCGCGATGTGAGTGAGGAGAGTCTACGCGCGAAGATCGAGGAGGAGAAGAGCAAGGAATACACGACTGAAGAGGAGGAGGGTGAGGGAGCAGGTGCGGAGCTGGATACAACAGAGCGCTTGGATCAATTATACAAACGACGAGCAGAGATCATTCAGTTTGCGATGTAAGGCAACCATTACAGTGATATGGCCGATTGGTCCGTACTGAGGTCCTATAGGCAGGCACATATGGAAGCGATGTTTGCTCTCGATTTTATTTCACTGCTCCTCTCCAAGCACACCCCACGACAGGCCGAAACTTCTATGTCTGCTTATCTGAAGCAAGTTGCACCGCTCGGTTCACTCAATTCAGAAATCATCAGCCCTCCGCCAAAGTCCGAAGCCGTGGTTAAAGACACAAAGAGCGTATCGCGTGGATGGAGGCTGCAGAGCTTCAATGCTGCTGCCGATAAGTTGTTGAAGTCCGCTTCAAGATTGGAAAATGAAGTCGCGTCCGAGACGAGATATTGGCATGAAGTGTTGGCGGTCAAGGACAAGGGCTGGAAACTGTGCAGGCTGCCCCGTCAGGGTCAAACCTTGGGTGTGCAATATGGGTTCCTTGAAGGTGAGTTAGCAAACAAGTAACGCTGAAATGGGTTCTGACTTCTCCTTTGCAGCCACCCCGATATTCCGCGACCGAGGCCTCGCAGCTCTACGAAGATCCGAAGACGGCGCACTCATACTGGACAAAGGATTGGTGCCGGCGAAGGCAAAGACAGTGCGCGTACGTGTCAAGGGCCACGGCACCATCACTGGCTGTTCCAGGCCATACCGGTCGGCCGCCCAGGACCCAGATTCAATCGAAGGCCGCATCCTGCAGGCGCGAGATACTCTGTATGAGGAGGAGCTATTCCACGAACTGTTCCGAGAGGCGAGGATAATGGGTAGCCAAGGTGTGACGACACGCCAGAACTTGGTTCAATTCCCCGTGTCCGAAGAGCAAGACATTCTACTGGACCTGGTGGACCCCGACCAAGAGGCATATGTAGATGGCGAGGAGACGAAATCGGAAGAACACAACGTGCTTGCCGACGCACTTGCCCACTCAATCCGCATACTGCTGTGCTATGCTCATCGTCAAAACCTACGTCGAAGAACACAGCCGCCTCCTCCATTGTCTCCGAAGCGACGTCACATTCCAGAATACCACCTGCTCCGACCGGTAATGGCATACTTACAGCACAGCTTCCATGTGCGGTGGCTAGAGACCTTTATGAAGGATGTATATGGAGTACTTCAATCAGCAGGCCTCAGTTGTAGCTTCACGGCGACCCCTTATTCATCGGTGAACCTTTTCAACATTGATCGCTCGGTCCCGAAGGTGGAGGGTCTGATCAGACAGTTTCTTCTGCCACTGGAGTCCACATTCTCGGCGGATTTGCTCACACCGCAGAGCTCATTCAAAGTAAAGACACGCACCAACCTGTCGGTACCACCTTTTGGGACTCATTTCGAGATCTCACTCAACCTGCCTCACTACCCAGACGTCCATCCGCCGCACCGCATTGGGCTGCAGGATCAGGCGGCGACGATCATTACGCATTTTATAATGCTAGATATTGTCGCGGCGATTGAATCACAGACCTCACCAGCTTCGAGCATTTCAAAGACCGAAGCCAAGTCCGTCTCCTGGGAGCCAACGTATCCTCACCATGGGGAGTTGCTGGCCGTTTCAACTGATGGAAAACAGAAGAAGATGAAGGTCATCCTATCGCGGGATGAGCTGGTTGTTCAAACCTACGATGTGCAGGGCGTTGAGCGTTACAGCCGTGCTACACCAGAAACGACACCCGGGTTGCAGACGCACACATGGAAGGCAGGTCCTACAACGGCCCCAAGCCTCATGGAGTACGTTGCGGCTGTTTCACAACGGTAGCAAGGAATCAGCCTGCAGGCGCCACTTCTAGCCCATCCTGTCATAGATCCTTGTCTATGAGATGTAAATCATTGATACCCGATAGACTCATCTAAGTAGTTCTTACTGCTCAATGCAATGTCGGCTTTCCGTCCTCCAAGGATGATATAAGCCCTGGCAACAATTCACTCACGTCCTGCCCCAGCGTTATCCCTGCTAGAGCCTTTCTTGATAGCAAGCAGTTAGCACAGTTAGCCATGCTGCATCCATAAAAAGAAGCAGCGGGATACTCCCCATTGCTGCACTATTCCATCAGCGAAGCTGACAACTGCCCTACCGCCGACAGCACCTCCACATCATAATCCTACACAGTCAACCGCATCTTCAATTTATCCTCCCGGACAATCTCTTCCCTCTTCTGCAACAACTCCTCCATATCCCACGTAACACTCACATACCTCCCACCCAACCACTCCCTCCTCTCTTGCGTCAACCAACTCATCGCATCCCCCGCCAGCTCCGCCGTGTCCGTGAGAAACCCCTGCAACGCCTT
Source organism: Aspergillus lentulus (assembly GCF_010724455.1). Next base: position 75,841 of record NW_022983906.1, on the reverse strand, counting down.
GATCCCCATCGCCAGCTCCGTCGGCACACCACCAGGATGAATCGCATACGCCAACATCCCCTCACCGCCATACTCAGTCATCACGAACTCCGTCAACCGCAGCAGAGCAAACTTCCCCGTCTGATACGCTGACGCCCCCGGCCGCACAAGCAGCGCCCCGATCGAGCTCACATTCACAATCGTCTTCTCAGTCCCCTTCCGCAGAAGCGGGATGAACTCCCGCATGACCAGATACACGCCCTTGACGTTTACCTCCCAGCATCCCCACCAGTCCGCCGGGTCGCTTTCCGCGATGGGGACCCACCTCTCCGACGTCCCGGCATTGTTAATCAGGATATCGAGGTGTCCGAATTTAGAGGCGACTTCGGCAGCAGCAGCGGCTACGTTGGCCTCGTCTGCGACGTCAAGGGCTAGTTTGAGGATTGTTGGCGGCGGGTGGCCTGCTTCTTTGGCGGTGGAGAGGAGGGCGGACTCCACGGCGTCAAGGGGCCCTCGGGCGGCGATGGCGATGGATGAGGCGCCGGCTCGAGCGAAAGAGTGCGCGGTTGCAAGGCCGATGCCGCGGGAGGCGCCGGTGATGAGGACTTTGTGGTTGTGGTGCGTGGACTGGGCGATGAAGGGGTAGGTATCGTGGTGGTGGGTACTGATGAAGTCCATGTTGCAGTTTGACTTGACTTACGCCTGGGTTACGGATGGAATCTTGTGATGATATGGACTTTATGTACAGGAGCAAAGCAGGTTTTATAGATATACGTTGATCGGTCTACGAGGGGATAACGGCCGATTTACTGGTAATTCCGATAAATCCGGCAGTGCTGACATACTGATCGTCGACTAACTATGTGGGTCGGAACGGATATCGAAGGCTTGTACGGAGTAACTTCGATGTTCTAGCTGGTCATCTCGGCTAGGATGACAGGATTTGAGCTTCAAAGAAACCGACTGCGTCGCGCAATCGCCAAAGACAAAACGATCAACGCTAGAATAACACCCAAAATCCCAAACCACCAACCTAGCCCCTCGCTATTCTTGCCTGGTACCGTGACATTCATGCCGAATAAACCGGTAATGATCTGCATAGGCACGATACATGACGCAATCACCGTCAGCCGGCTAAGCGTAGCCACGATCTGATTGCGCATCCGGGTCGAGTCAAACGACAGCTGACTCAGGTACTTATCCTGTGACCGGGACAGCCTCTGTTCCGAGTGTGCCAGGTTGGAAACCATGGTCAAGACGTGGTCCTGGATATCGCTGAGGTAGGAGACCACTTCGCTCGTGGAACCCAGGGCCTCGCAGTGTCGAGCAAAACACCGGATGACGTCGGTTTTGTCGTTGAGGAGTTGCCGGATCTGAAGGACTTGTCTGCGCGACGTGTAGATCTGCTTCAGTGCAAGTCCGATGTCATCTGGTCGGGTGATGGAGACGCTGTCTTCCATCGTCTCCACGCTGGCTTCTACTCGGTGGATGAGTGGAGCGAAACCGTCGACGATGTCGTCGCTGCATTTGTCAGTAAGGATTATTCCATATAGCAGGGAAGGTGACATACATCAAAGCGTAAGATATCCAGTCACTTGTTAAAAAGAGATGGCTTTGATGGTCCTTGATCCGATTTCGGACATGACTGGTATGAGGACTGTTGCCGAAGGTGAAGCTGAGAACCCCCTCTCGGAATATAATAGCATAGACATTGCATCTTGATGTGCGCGAGCCAGGGGCGTCTTCCGCCTGCTGGGGCGGCCGCAGTGAGAGGAAATAATACGGGCCAAAGAGTTCGATCTTTTCCCGGGTCTCGCGGATCTTGATATCCTCCGTCGTCAACGGATGAATGTCAAACAATCGGGAAAGAAGCTCAATATCCCCATCTGAGGGATCCGTGACGTCAAGCCACCAGATGCCATCATGCTCTCCACTATCAAGTAACGCGTGGAGAGGTCCATAGATCAACGCCAAAGAGTTGATGCTGGATGCTTGAATCACCGAGTCCAGCTTGGTCGTGAAGAAGCTGAACTGGGCTGTTTCGGTATCGGAATAGTCTTCCAGGAAATCACGCCTGTACAACTTCTCTGCATCTTGAGGCTGACCCTCAAATACCTTTTCCTTCTCGGTTAACAACCCTCGGCTCCCTGTGCGCGTCCTCCGGCTCAGGAGCCGTCTAAGGCCGGAGAAGAGCTCCATCGTTCAAAGACAGAGAAAGAGCGGACAGCATTGGACGTCGCATTGAACTTTGTAAGCAGGGTAGCCCCAGAGCCATACTGTTGTTTAATTGAGGCAGTTGGAATGGAATCAAGGGTTGTTCAAATTTTTATCTGGGAGGTGGCAGTGCTCTGCTGTGCCAAGATCTTGGCCCTTGAGTGGCATGTCGTAATGATCGGCGGGTCACTCCTGGTCTCAGCAGGGTCTGAGCTTATTTAAAAGACTTGGATATTGCATCTAGCAATATCATTAGGGAGTATAAGCGTGATACTTGTCTAATAAACTTCAAAGATTGTACCCCCGTGTTTCTAATGTTGTTCTGCATTCCCCGCAGACACCTTAAGCTTCAGGCATTTATGTGGCAAAGTCACGCGACATGCCTTGGCAAGCGACAAAGTTTGTCGAATCAAAACCGTTCTTTGCTATCGGCATGAGGCCGATCAATTAACTTTACGTTGTTGTCGAGTCCGAGCATCAAGAGGGGTAAGGAATCTCATCTCAGCAGGAGATGACCATCCTCTCCTCCTCATCATGCATCCCGTCCAGCATGATGCGGTTCGTTCCTGCGTTTCGCGACGCAGAAAGCAAACTCCGGTTCAAGATTGATTTCTTCATCCTCACGTTCTGCTGTATCACCTATTTCTTCAACTACCTCGATCGCTCAAACCTCAGTAATGCGTACGTATCAGGCATGAAGGAAGAGCTCGCCTTTCATGGCAACCAGCTCAATGTCATCAACACCATCTTTACCGTGGGCTACATCCTCGGCCAGGTCCCCAGCAACCTGGCTCTGACGTACTTTCGCCCACGCATCTTCTTCCCCGCCATGATCCTCCTGTGGGGCGGGCTGACTATGATTACGGCCGCGGTGCACAGTCCACAGGGGATCATGGCCATCCGCTTTTTTCTCGGACTAGCCGAGTCAAGCACGTTTGTAGGGACGCACTATATCCTTGGATCCTGGTATACGGAGGAGGAGCTGGGCAAACGTAGCGGCATCTTTACGGCATCTGGTCTGGCAGGGACGATGTTTGGCGGTTTCATCCAGACCCGTATCCATTCGTCGCTGGACGGGGTCAGAGGACTTTCAGGATGGCGGTGGTTGTTCATTGTAGGATTATTTCACTCTTCCAAGTTGATCCACTACTAATTGTGATAGATTGATGGGCTGATCACCCTTCCCATTGCCATCTATGGCCTTCTTCTCTTCCCTGACACGCCGTCCACCACTCTCGCGCCATATCTCAGCGAGTCGGAACGAGCCTTGGCCATTTCCAGATTGCCTGTGACTAATGCCGAGCGTGCTCCCTTGAATCGGGCTTTTATCAAACACTTGTTTACCACGTGGTACTGGTGGGCGTTTGTCATCCTCTGGGTGATCGCCGGCGAGACTGAGTCCTTCTCGTCTAACTCGCTTCTGGCACTGTACATGAAATCCCATCCTACGATCAAATACACTGTGGCACAGCTGAACAACTATCCAACTGGCGTTCCGGCCGTCGGGATCGTCTCAACCCTCTTCTGGGCTACATTGACAGATATCCTGCACGGCAAACGGTACTTGGTTGCCTATTTCATTGGCATTACCGGGGTCGTGACCTCCGTCCTCATTCTGACGAGGTTTGACTCAACCCCGACCGTGTTCGGGGCGTATTACTGGGCCGGTGCCGTGTATGCCTGCCAAGCTACATTCTTTGCGTGGTGCAACGATGCGATGCGATCGCAGGATGCGCGGCATCGGTCTGTGGTCCTTGCGAGTATGAATATGGGGAATAATGCGGTCAATGCGTGGTGGAGCATCATATTCTACTCGGCGAACCTGGCGCCACGGTTTACACGGGGAATGTGGGCGATGATTGGGTGTTCGATTGCGTTGGTGATATGGGCGTCGTGGATTGTGTTTATGATGGTCAGAGAGAAGTCTCGGCCGGATGATAGAGAGGTTAGGGATTGTTCTACCGAACAGCCCAAGGCTGAAACATGATATCGAGATGGATGTATATAGCGAGAACCGTGATGATTAGAATCATGCTTGGTAATTACTTTCATACCGCCCTGAGTCAATACTTGCGGACGTTTAACTGCTATCTCCGTAAATTCCGTCCACCATGGAGTAGTGGAATGTTGAACATTAATAATCGTTCTAGCTGATCATTATAAGTAATCCGCTTCACTCAAAGTCCAAGCATCCACCAAATCATTAGTATCTCCCTTAACAAATAATGTCAACATACCTCATAACCGGCGCCTCCCGCGGCCTAGGCCTCGCCCTGGTGCGCCATCTCGCCAACCTCCCCAGTACATCCGTAGGAACCATTTTCGCAACATCCCGCTCAGAACATCCAAGCCTCCAGGAACTCAGCCAACAATCCGACCGGATCAAGTGGGTCAAATGCGATGTTACCGACGCAGAAAGCGTGCATGATGCAGTCAGCGCAGTGCAGGGTAAACTGCAGGGAAAAGGGCTGGATGTACTCATTAATAATGCGGGCGTGATGCCGCATACAAAGGGTGGAATCGCGAATATGCATGTCCTCCCGCTTCGCCGCACCTATCGAGGCAGTTCTGACTGAATGGCAGGGATGATCTGACTGAAACGTTCCATACGAACGTCACTGGGACCCATAATGCCACCCGGTCATTTCTCCCTCTTCTCCGCGAGGGTCGGAGGAAACTCGTTGTTAATATGTGTGCTGCGCTCTTCTCTCTTGCCTCTAATTCCTCTCTAACGTTGATAGATCGACAACGCTTGGCTCACTGACCCTCGCGCCAGTTTACAAAGGCTCGCCAACACCAGCGTACAAAATCACCAAAGCAGCATTGAATATGTTGACGGTGCAGTACGCGCAGGATTACGGAAGCGAGGGATTCACCTTTCTCGCTGTGAGTCCTGGTGTGAGTTCTCTCCCTTTACTTACCGTCCTTTTGTCTTTTGTAAATGGAAGATGCTGATCCCTCGGAATACAGTGGCTCCAAACAGAAATGGGCGGGTCGCGAGCCGATCTTCCCCCTGCGACCGGGGCAAAGGCTGTCCTCGATATCGTGCAAAAGGCAACTCCGTCTCAGAATGGAAAGGCTCTGAATATTCATGTGCCGGGGTGGGAGGAGAACGAGGGATTGAATCAGTATGATGGCAAGGAGGTGCCGTGGTAACGGCTGAAGAGGCGATGTGTGGTAGGTTTAGTTGATAGGTACTCTTATTATCAAGCCACGTTCCTTGAGAGGTTTGTTACGGGGATCTAGCCTGTAGACTAGGTTTTTCATGCAGACGACACGGACGGGAGAAATGTTATTTCTGGGGTATGACATGGTTGTCCTATGCCAGGTATATATAAAACCACCAGAACGATTGAGATGGAGGTTTGTTTAGTAAGGCGACTTTCAAGTGAGGTTTTGAAACAAACAAGGGGAATACTTTCTGTCAAAACTCCTCGATCTTTACTCTTGCACCTGAGAAGATCAGCTGCAGTCGGGGACACCAGTCACTCCACCTGTCATATTCTCTTCCCCCGTGTCTCATATCTGCACGTTGCTTTTTGCTTCAAACAGCATTGCCCTGTCAAGGCGAAAGAGCAGCTTTTTGGAAGGCTCTCTCCTTTTCTCATAATCCGTAACTGCAAGATCCCTTCCTGTAATGGTCTTCACTGTTTCTGTCAGTGATGGTACTTTTTTTTTTTTTTTCTTTCTGCTCATAACCAAAATAAGCTCCTATTATGGTGTAATTCTTCATTATCACTATGCAGCTGCCACACTGTCCGTTATAGGTATTTACTACCTAAAGATTCCAAGTTCGCAATTCTTTCTGTCCTGGCAGCCTCATCATGTATCACAGCTTGTCTTCAGCAGAATGCAAAGTCCGCAAGACGCCCACCGAGAATGTGTCCATCGGAGTTTGACAGGTGGTGGATACTAATCATAACAGATGTGATACATCAATTGCCCTTTGCGCTGAATTATGGAGGAGCATTCAGATTAAGGGCACTCTTCAGGGAAGGTTACTGACTGTAAGCAGTTTTGGTATAAAAGCAACTGTTTATTCCTAAACAGAGCAGAGTTTCGCTTCCTCCTTTTTGTCTTCTTCGTCATCGTCACTCCTTTCTTTCATTCAATCGCTCTTTTCTACATTGTCGCTCATTATCTCATTCACTCGTTCATTGATTTCGCTCACCATGAGCAAAAGAAAGGTCGAGCTCATGTCCGACGCTGTGGACTCACATGAGATCTCCGTGCTCCATGAGCTTCATGGGGAAGGCGAAACAACAGGTCCAGAAAGCCAATTCCCCGAGACCCAAGTACCACGCAGAAAGAGGAAGAAGAGCAAGAAGAAGAAGAGATCCTCTGAAGCCACTCAGACAAGTGAGAATAGCCAACTTGGCCTTTCACAGATCATGGACCTCCAGCAGCCGAACCAGAGCAACTCGCTCACCGATGAGGAGTTTTCGCCGGACATGTTCCATCGTCTCACTACCATCACCCCCCTCAATGGTCCTCACGCAAATCCCAACCGGCGAATCCCTCCTTCTCCAATCCCGTTCAAACACAACGACTACCTGTGCAACCTGTCGATCTCGGAAGCAGATGTCATTGCGATGCAACTCTTCCAGGGCACGTACCGGCTCGAAATCAGCGAACTCCCCCACCAAGAATGTCGGATGACGCTAATCTGGGACTACGACCGTCTCTGGGGCTGCTTCGACATTGGCGTGTGGAAGGGCCTGATGCTCATCGACCCGGGGCCGCGGGATAACACCATGACCACATACTCCTTTGCGTGGCGAGGCGTCTGCGAAAACGAGCCCGAGGTGGCATACGACAACGAGGGTGTCACAATCGGTGAGATCACCATAGGTGGGAAGGGTCCTATGTCCGGCTGTTTCAGAGGGATGGCCGTCGCGGATTTCCCCGACGACAAGTGCGACTTCAAGGCTGTGCGGGAAGTAGGGCCGCCTATGGTCCTGTGGCCTGTTGAGACTTTCGTCGCGGACTGGGATTATCTTCAGCATGATAGAGCGAAAGAGCCTGAGTCGCAGCGCCTGGTTCTGCTTGCGCTGTCTCCTGAGCCGGAGTCGCAGGTCGTGAATGACGAGGCTATGCAGATGGACTGCGAACAGGATGAGGATGAGGAAGACCAGGACCAGGACGAGGCCACTACGGAAGTACATCCCTCCTCTCCTGTCCGTCAACCAGCCGAGACACCACACACTTCCCCTCCGCCAGACGAGCCCACCCAGCAATCTCAACCGGCCCCCAGCACCATCAGCCGACTCCACGCAACCTCCTTCACAATGCAGCGTTCCTGGGCCCGCCACGACCAGGACAAGTTCCTCGATGTCGTCTGCGGCAGTTACGAGGTCTCCAGCCAAACCATGAAACACAACTGGTCGCGCAAAGCCAGCAAACTCAGGATGCGCCTTCTCGTCGATCGCAGGGAGAGCTGCGTCTGGGGCATGTTCGCCATGGGCGTCTACCGCGGCATCATGCTCTTCCAGGAGTCACCCATTCGCTTCCAAAAGGACAAGCGGCTGAAGTTCTGCTGGCGGGGTAGGGAGACGGATGGCCGTGACTGCGCGGAGAAGCTGGGGTATCTTTTGTTCGCCGAGGATATGAGTATCCAGGGGTGCTTTTATGATATGTATGGCGATGTGCCGTTTGCCGGAAGACGGAGGATACGTCCGGCTGTTGAATCGCGGTTTGATGAGGCGTTCTTCAAACAGCAGTGGTGGGAGCATGAACCGGTTCCGCCCACTCTGCTTCGCCAGGTTCAGGGTCAGGGTCAGGCTGCGACTCAGGTTCAGATTCAGGCGCAACCAGAGACCCAGTAAGGATGTATCATCCTTATCCAGCTTGGATTGATTGTCTCTTTTATAATGTAAGGACTTAGAATGGTTAGATAGAAAATTGTATAGTATCGTCTCGGTGTCTCCTCGCGTTGTGACCAGCCGTTCGTTGACGCACTAATTTCTCTTGAAGCAGAGAAGCTTATTAAACTGGCGCTACTGAGACATGAGTAAGGGAATTGAAACGACAGCAGGGCATGGAAAAAGATTATTGGAATAATTGAACAACCTTTAAAACAACGTTCATGCAGACTATGTACACTTAGATACCCGTGTATTGAGACACGGAATAATTCACCTTAGCCCCAAAACTCATACTCATCTGAGGGCAGAATAGTAGATGCTGACTTTCTCCATGATGACTCCGGCGTCATCCAAATCAAGCCAAAGTATTCCCTTGACGCAATACTGTATCCAGCTTCACCCCAGTCAATAATCCCAGCTACCTTACCATCGTTGATGATGATATTAGTGGGGTGTAGGTCACCATGAGTCAAGATTTTCCTCTCATCTTGCCCATCCTCCCCTGATGCAAGAATCTCTTCTGCTAGACGGTAGTCATCCTCATCAACTAGTTCTCCGCAGGGTCTTGCGTTCTTAAGCGCTTCAACAGCGCCTTGATTGAATTCCTTTCGTGTTTGAAACGGTCCATAGTGATAATTCTTTTCTCCCATGGATGCATGAAGACGGTCTTGACAAGGCCCTTGGTCTACAGACTCAAAGAAAGTGCCCTCAATTATGCGCCATTCATGTATATAGCCTTGGAGTTGGTTCACGATGAACTGTTGAGAATCCTCGCAAAGACCTTACATAACCTAGAGGACCGTCTTCTTATCGCGTCGGTGCTCTGAACTATCCGGCCATGCAAACAGTTCAATTAATGGATTCGATTAGACCAGGGTCCTTGCTACTGGAAGTAGCCGCCTTTGGTCCGTGCTCATATGGACGGACCCAACTAGAGGGAACGTCGCAAGGCACGTCGGCTGCAACAGCAACAGCTCGAGCAGGAGCATCGCGAGCATGTGGGGGGGGGGGGGGGGGGCAAGCCACACTATTCTGGCATACTGACTAGGTATCTCTTACGGGGTTTCGGCTTGTCGAAGTCGAACTCCAAGTCTTTGACTACGAGAGCTGGCCACATCGGCCACATACGACATTCCGACGGCCGGAAAACAAGAACTGTGACCAAAGCTTGACCACGGCAATCCCGCTTTGAATCGCACGTTCGACCTCTGCGGATATTTTGCCATACTCTACTGGGATACATTAGTTATGTATATCTTGCTTGTGTGTCTAAATGCATTAACCAATGATCAAGATGTTTGACATCAGATAAAACCGCCTTATGACGAGCTTCCCTTATGTAATAGTGGGCGTCTTAAAGTACCTTTATCAACTTCGATCAGCTCCACGCGTTCTATTCCGGGGACGCGCATAATGACGTCTACCATCTGGAAAACATAGCGATTGTGGTCTGATGGCATAGTCTTATTCTTCAAGGATTAGATAACATTTATGCAATTGACATAAACCACTAGAGTATACAGTGCACAGTGTAAGCTAGTACAGGCAGAAAATCACGACATTCTATGCATCTTTCTCATCACAGCGACACCACTACTAAATACAGTACATAATCCATGGATGTTATTGTTGCCTGCCAAGGCACATGACATCTTATGCGCCCCACTTTTATACTTGGACGTGCCTAGGGCAATGCCGATCGCTGCTTCTTTGGTACAAACACCGACATCATATCCAAGTCATAGTTGTCTTACAAGGCTTCAACCCTATCTCATATGCACGGAGTACCGAGAGGTAGTAGAAGTGATTATCAGATTGGAATGATCAGCAGCTTAGCTGCAATTAACTTTGTCTATCCCAACGGGAATAGTCACGAGGGTGCCACACCCACCGGATGCTCTGAGATGATGACGACGATATTCATCGAATCACAAAGTTCCTGGGGGCCACGGATTTGCTATTCCGCTGAGATAGTTCACTTGTATGAAGGTTAAGGAAGCTGATCGACTGTACAATGGGCTAAATATATATCATTGGTGCTGGGTTGCGCAACGCAATTGATTTGCGGCCTGGTGGATACCCTGCCATTAGAGAGCTACAGCTTCGAGAACAACAACGAGATCCATGCTCCCACCTACATCAATAAGGCTGCACCCAAAATTTATGAAATGGATCAGTCATGACATGTGGCTGAAACTGAACCACTGACGATGATGTGCAGCTGGTTGTGGTTGACTCTCCGCACGATGACCGCGAGATGACGGCATCGCTCCTTGCCACACTCCAGGGATACCACAACTCTCCCCGGGTTGACGTAATCCCCAAACATGAAATGTGAGGAACATGCTCTATAAAAGGATTGATCATTCGTCTTAAGGTTGGTCGAACCAATCTGCAATTCATAACAAAACTACACCTACCAATTCGAATACAAAACATTGCAAGTCTTCTACAAGATGTCCCACATGATGCACAAGGTGAAGGAGGCCTTGACTGGCCACCATGGTGACTCCAACAAAACGAACCAGGGGCCCCATGACTCCAACGTTGCCAACAAGGCGGATCCTCGGGTCGATAGCGACCGTGGTATGTTCACCAGTATCCAATAATGACAAAGATACCGACTAACCCTTCTCCTTGTTAGACAACCGCGCTCGCCATGAGGCCATGGGAGGTACTGCTGGTCCTCATACATCGGACACTGCCAACAAGCTCGACCCTCGCGTAGACAGCGACAGAGGTATGCTGACCTTCTGACTCTGACTCTGCTGGGTATCTAACTTTTGCAGACAACCGTGGAAACCCCACCTCTGGCACCTATGGTAGCAGCAACACCTACGAAACCACTAGCAACACATACGGATCTAGCAACACTTATGAAAACACAAGCAGCAATGCTGGTCCTCACGGATCCAACATTGCCAACAAGCTAGACCCTCGCGTGGACAGTGACAAGGACAACCGTGGTACTACCACCGGCGGCTACGGCACAGGCACTACCGCTGGCGACACTTACGGCAGCGCCAGCTCCAACGTCGGACCCCACGACTCCAATATTGCCAACAAGCTCGACCCCCGGGTTGACTCCGACGCGGACAACCGCGCCCGGCACTCCGCCATGGGCGGCACCGCCGGACCCCACGGCTCCGACATTGCGAACAAGCTCGATCCCCGCGTCGACAGCGACAGAGATAACCGTGGTCTGGGTACTGGCACCGGCACTACCACTGGCACTGGCGCCTTCGGCTCCGGAACCGGAACTGGAACGACAGGCTACGGCAACACTTCCTCCAATGTTGGACCTCACGACTCCAACATCGGCAACAAGCTCGACCCTCGTGTGGATAGTGACCAGGACAACCGCGCTCGCCACGAGGCTATGGCTGGAAGCAGCTACACTGGCGCTGGCGCTGGCACTGGTACAGGAACCACGGCCGGTCCTCATGGCTCCAATGTCGCGAACAAGCTTGACCCTCGTGTCGATTCCGACTTGGACAACAGAGGCACTATGGGAACCCAGCGTGGTTTCTAAGTGACGGGGGATGGATGAGAATGATATTTGTTAATGCTTAATCCTTTGTGATGGAATGAGTTTGATACCATGAAATTGCACGATTGATGATTTATGATTTCGGCTTTGTATTATTAACTCGATATTTTGCTACAATGATACTTCCGTCTCTATATGATGCTTTATTTTTTGTAGGCAGAGGTTAATTAGCCGCATCTAATCTTACTGGCTAGATTGATCGCACAGATGAGCACCAGTAGTGAGTTAATACTGCGCATGTTTTCGACCTTCATTGTGACGGTACAAGATGGCATTAAGTCTCTAACTGAGCATCCATGATTACATTAAAAGATATCATCGTGGTGAATCCTATGCCCTCATGTTGTACTACCATTGCAATGCTACCCTCGGTACTGAGTAGCAACAACAGACATTATTTCACCGACTATCGACAGTATCCCATCCACAACACATCCCTGACCATCCTCTCAATTATACGCCGCAATAGCCTTATCGAACGCATCCGCAATCTGCTTATTGATCATCGGCGCCAGCTGCGCATACAACGGCGCCAACTTCACCGCAACCGCGTTCCCAAGCTGCCCCGACAAATCCTTCTGCTGCTGCAAATTGCCCTTAACCAGGAACGCCAACGATCCGATCCCCAACAACCCTGTATCGAACTTTGGCTTCTTCGCGACGATATTGTTCAGCGTGGAGAAGATCTGCGGCTGGAGGTTGATGAATGCGGTTGCGACGGTCAGCGACTCGGCGTTTGTGAAGTTGGCGGCGGCCTGCGTGGTGGAGATCGCGTCGCGGAGGTCGCAGGAGAGCTTGACGGATTCGACTTCGATCTTGAGGGCGGTGAGGGTGCCTTGGATGCCGCCGTCGTAGGAGGTGACGGTGTTGTTGAGGACGACCATTTGGCTGGCGATCGTGTTGACGGCGTCTACGACGGCTGTGGCGTCGCGTTTGGTGATTGTTGCGGTTGGAATGGCGCTGGCGAGGGCCGTGGCCGCTAGGAGAGAGAAGAGGAAACGCATTTTCACTTCAGGTGGTGATGATGAGGTGATGGTTTACTGCCCGCGTTTGTTGAAGAAGTTGGTCAGGGGAATTTATACCCCGTCTGTCCGTGTTGACTCCCGGTCTTCATGATCTTGCAAGAATCAAGATGTCTGTGCCCAATTTCGCAGGTTCCGAGAAATCTTCCCCCAATGCCGTAACAGGAAAATGAGACTATATTCTACCCCGCAAAAAGAAAGCGAGATGCGATATTGCAGACAGGGGTTCGAACGAATCATGCTGCCTCGTGGCTGACGAGTCGATGTAACCCCACATGTGAACGGGGGATCCTCCCGAGGCTTGCTGTGAAAGTGAAACATTTTGCCTAGAACAGCAAGCTTTGCGATCATATCGACCGTTGAATTCCTGTTAAAATGTTGTTAGTGGCCTTCATAGCTGATCCTTGCCTCGGATGGGTCTATGGCCCTATTTTGTAGATGAAGCCTTGTGACCAGGTAGTCTTATTCCGAAAACTGACGTCCCACCGGACTATGAATAGTGATCTGTGCAGACTCTGGCTAGATGCTCCATCACAATTCCAAACCCCACTGATAGTCAGGTCCGAAGGTTGTTTAACTGAGCCTATTTGGGCCGCGGTATCGATTGTCTGTACGATTATAACAGCGATTTTCGCGAAGTACCAAAAATCCCAATATCTCGAGCATCATCTTCTTGGCCTTCGGGTCTAGGCCTGGGAAACTGAATGATTTCACTGATGAGTATGAGACTTAGTGAGTCGGTTCTATTTGGGCCTCCTGGTCGATATCACCCTCCGTTTGCTATCCTTTCAACGTGTTGAAACTGTAAAGAATACATTGCGGTGGATACGTATAGACGACTTTCCGGAGGGTAATCATATGGCGATGGCATCTATAGTACTTCGACTAGTTCCACAACAACTGCCCTATGCGAAATACCCATGTCCCTATTTGCCGTCCTTGTTTGCCGAGCCATAATCTCAGTAATCGGAAAATGTAAGCGCGAACTTGTTTTGTGGCACGGGAGACCCTGCTCTGTTATAGTGTCTAAATCCCTCGGTTGGAATGAATAGTCCCTGATGATATAAGGAAATCAGCAATCCGGTCAGCAACCCCGCATGATACGCTTGGCGTCTTATGAGTGCTTTCCGTTAGCTTGGGCGACTGCCTCACAACGACTGTTGATAGGCAGGATAGTAGGACTCCAGCACTACTATCAGACGTAATCTTGTCCCTGCAGAACTGGGGCCCAGGCTTCTGAGAAAACCAGGCAATTACTGATAGGTAGGAGTCGCAGTCACCAACCCCGGAGGACGCTTTCCAGCGCTAGCAGCGGAGCGGGAGCTACTAGCAGACACAAAGTAAGGCGTGCTCCAATTCTGGGACAAACTATGTTGGTTTGTTAGGATTTGATCCTAGGTGGTTATGTTGCCTTGGACGGGTCTATCAACGAAGTGGAACCCCTTGTGACTTAACTTTTTTTCTAAACATTTTCTTGAGCTATGAATAAGGACCCACAAATCAATTGAATTAAATGTCTCCGCTGAATATTTAACCATCCCTCTCGATGAAGCTGAGACAAGCTAATATCATCGGAAAACCTAAACTCTATTCTTGGTGAGATCAGGAGTAGCGAACTGAAGTTGTAGTTGGAAGCCCTCTAACAGTGACACCGACTCACATGTCGGGCTGAAGGGTGCAATTGTCTTAATGCCGCGTTAATCAAGGAGAGCAAACCCTGCATGGGAATGAATGATTCGCTAAACCGCTGGGACGGCCCGAGTGTATCATATCGACATGTTGCGAGGCAAAGTTCTCGATTCTGAGTCCTTGTTGCAAAACAGCAAACTACTCCTCGATGAGCCCTTGTTCGAGCCTATCGGTCGTCGCGACCACGGGGTTGGCCTTGGGCTCATCGTTGGCGATATTCGTGAGAGAGGATGGCGGAGAGGATGGGCCAGGAAGCTCTGGCGATTGCAACACGGGCCTCGCGAAATACTCCAGTTCGTCAGCAGAGTCTTCATCTGACTCATATTCTTCCAGGTCCTTCGGCTCCGCCCCTCCCCTTAGGGCAAGCACGCGATTAAGGATCCACTGCAATTCGAGGATCCGAAAATCGGGCAGGGGATAATTAATTGGATCAGGGGTCTCAAGAGTGATCGGGTCACCAGACAGGAGTGGTTTATCGTCGCGGATATTATGGAGCCCAACCTCATACTCTCCTGGGTGCTGATTTGGTGGAAGCTGCGGAACAATGTTGAAATCAACACCTGTATGTTGCTTCAGCCACCAAATCTTCACCGTGATCCACTTGCCTTCTGGATCTTCCTCGACAGGCTCAAGCGCAAAGTATCCCCTGGTGTGCAGCTCATGGGCGTTGGGGGAGAGAAGTATGAGGTTTGCGGCCCTTTCAGTCCCGAGAACATGTCCATAAATGGCATTGTGCCATGCTTCCACCTTCTCAGCAGACCAAAAATCCCTCAGAGCGTTAAAAAATTGTTTGACGCCTTTAGTATTCGGGTCACTCATCCAGTAGGGGTACAAATGGCACGCCTGGCATATGTCCTTTCTGCACTTCGTCAGAATACAGGTCTGATCGCGCAAACGACACTAGGATATCACGCGGTTAGTGGTAATGCAGTTACAATAGATTCTGGCCGGAAGGGCTTAGCTTACGTCGCGCTTGGCGGGTTCACTTCTAGGCGGCTTTCCCCAGGGCTGGCTCAGCGGCTCCCCTTTTCTTTTCCGCCCCTTACCGGACCCCTCTGGCGATGATGGGAGCGTCACCACCTTCAGGGTTCGTGGAGTACTAGGAGAACCTTCGTCCGCGCTCGGCCCAGCGATGACAGGGGTGGAGGACAGGACTGTGTTGGGTACTTCCGTCTTCACAGGTGTAGCCGGAGCGGATGGAGCTCTTGATGCAGGCCTTTTGTCCCTTTGGGTCCCTGAACAGAACACATCGTTAGCTTCGCATAACAATTAAGATTGGATGATGGCTAACATCTATCGATTATGTTGCCCTCTACCTCCGTGAATCTTAGCAGGCCCAGGAGGCCACGAGGATTATGCGGGAGATACTGAGAAACCAAACCATCCAGCCTTTCCAGATCTGCGAGCCATAGGCAGCCGTAGCAATCCCTAAGTGATTCTATGGTATCATCGGATCCCTCAAATGCCAAGGTGTTGAATGCTTTGGCAATCTCGTTGATAAGCTCCACGCGGCGAGGATCCTCAAAGAGAGCGCCGGGGTGGCTGGAGCTTGCCATACTGATGATACTGATGATATCGGAACAATCGATAGCAAAGGATTCAATGAGAGTGAAGCTTGTAAGTCCGCTTTGATTGACGTTGGTCCAGGTGTTACAGGATGCTCAGACAGTAGAAAACTGTTTACAGTGGTGTGATGAGAACAGCCAGATAATTTTTTAACCAGTGTAGAGGGACATGATTTGAACGAAAGGTAGACTTCACTGTGCGAAGCGTAATGGTAGAGGAAGAAGTTGGAAGTTGGGTGTTGATCATATAAAAGGTATCCGCCAGCCCTACCAGGGAAAACTGGGCCTCCGCCCCAAAAGGGGTTAGCCTACCCGGAACCGGGCAACCCTTGGAGCATTGTTTCTGCATCACTGACGCTGTAGATGTAGGTCAGAGGAACGCCATGTAGTAAGAACGTCATAGAAGGGCAAGCAAATAGGATGCTCACCATGAAGTTATAGCACTTCAGCTATTTTTGGACTTGACAAGAAACCCGTCAAGAATTGTTCTTGCAGGCATATGGAACCTCGATATACCGTCCTGATGTTATGGGACATGGGACGACAGTGGAATTGAGTGGCTTTTGTCGCATTGCGTAGCTGAATTGTCCTGCTTACTTCAAAGCTATGGTTGCCTAGAATCTCTATGCTTGAAATCGGAACCCAGTAGCTGGTGACATCAGGTCGTAAATTGATTGTACTGTACTTCATTTTCTGGATTTGATTGTAGACGAGAAACTACCAATTTAATTGCAAGCATGCGATATACAGAGCAATGGCGCTATATACAGAAAGCTCATCTTAGCTTCACTTATTGAAGAGAAACAGGTTACTAGACTTTAAGGGTGTTTCTTTTAGACGGTTGAGCAGCCAGAGCCTCTGCTTTAATAGTTTAACCCTTCTCTTTTCTTTCTTGCCTCCTTCCTTCTTCTTGCGCTTTTAGTCTTCTTCAGCTTGCTTTCTCTTACTCTCTTGTTCTACCCTGGCGCCTAGATATCCTGCAGTTTTGCCAGCTTTCCACCTTCTTCTTCTGATGTGTGAGACAGATGTGCAGTCATAACTCAGCTCCTACCATATAATCGAGAGGGTCGATAAAATGAGAGGGGTGATTGAGAGAGTTGATTTCTTAGGTGAAGTGAGCCCCCTAAGCTAGATAAGCCCTGTTAACTGTATCTAGTATCATGGCTATCTAGCATGGCAGATGCGTGCATATAAGTCATAACTTGAGGTAGAGCAGTATTATCTTTTGTGGGTGCGTTGGCATATCTAGCAGTTAAACTGTATTTTAGCAGACTTGATGTTGGATTACTACTAGTAATTTCTTTATTAGAATGTTAGTTATTAATTATACTATATAGATTTACTACTTACACTTGTTCTAGATGTAGTCTGGTTGAAATTAGGATGAGCTTTAGTTGAAGAGATAATATGGTATGCGCTGTGCGGTGTTTACTAGAGAGGTAACTTTCTAGGAGGCCTTAGAGATTAGCTAAAAGATAAGGAATTTACTGAACTATCAGTATATATACTAATTAAAATATGGCTTTGTATAGACAGTAAGTTTTTCTATAGAAAATTAGAAATACTAAGGCTTTATCAGGACATAATATTAATAGGGCAGTGGTATATAAAGATATCATGTCTAGAGGAGGATTACTCTATGTAGTTATAAAAATAATATAATATTACTACTCTTAAGATATATATAACAATGAATTACTTAGTCTATCTCTTATAATACTCTTATAATTATAAAACCATGTCCTTGTATCTACTGACCTAGGTAACCACCCTGATTTTATCCAGAGGCAAGTGTTATGCAATATTATTAGGGCATACAGAGTAGATCTGAATTATTTAGCAGGTCTTCCGCGCCCTATAAGCATTTCCCTAAGCCGATTGGACAGAATACAATACAAAAGATACTACGGAGTAAAAATGCATTGACTTCTGCCTTAAAATATAACTCCAGCACTACAGTGAGGTGTGAGCTTATTACTAGAGGCCTGGAGGTTACTAGAGATGATAACCAGGCACCTACTTGTATAGGATTTTATCTATAAATTAGTTTAGGGGATATATTACAGCACTATTAAAGGTGATTAGGATATATTACAGTGCCTATTAAAGGTGATAATTATATATTATAGTGCCATCATATTACAGATCTCTTACTAAGTATTATTCTACTTATTAAGATCTATTAGGTCAGAGTATAATACTTCCTTAGGAGGTACCTATAGAGCTGGCTATATTTATAACTTTACTAAGCACTGGGGGTGCTAATCTTAGGGAGACTAGTTCTTAGACTTATAAAGATAGGTAATAATAGATCTACTAGATATTAATATTAACTTTAATATATACTTTAAGCCCTATATCTCTAACTTCTGTTATAAGTAGAAATATAAGCTTATAAGTATCCTATTACTCTAAATCTTTCTATTACTTATATTTAGGTCTTTATTCTATTATATTTTAGTACTAGTATTAAGCTTTATAGAGTTATATTAATATTTAAAGCTTAATTAATACTAAAGAGAGCATTATTAACCTTAGATAAAGTATTACTTATATTAAAAATTCTCCTGTCTAATAGCTTTGATCCTATCGACTATGGCCAGTTCAAGACTGACTCTCTATAATAATACTATGATCCCCTTATGAACTGGAGTGGTTCACTTTGCTCTCAGAAATAACAATAGGATTCAACAATGGTGTGCTGTATAGAGATTCTACAATAGCACCCATCTCACATCATCTAGTGCGCTGCGCTTATAAAGACTGATAACAAGGATTCATGGCTGGCTGATTGCATCTTGGAACATTAACTGTGGGGAGGCCTGCCTTATCATGACTTATGACTGAACTCAGAGACAGGGCTTTGCCCATAGCCCACTCTCAGAATCAAAAAGGAAGAAAATCCTCTTCCACGAATCAAATAGGCATGTGGCTATTGCAGAATGGCACAATCTCATTGTGATGGACACAGTCTGTGGTATGTTACGTTTGACTTCTTGTGATTGTTATTTAATAAGGCCTTGTTCACTTGGAATGACGTTGGACCTATACCGCTCGGTGTAAAGGTTGAATGGATCAAGATGAGGCCATGTCAGAACTAGAGGAAACAGAAGCTAACGTCGCGATGTCTACACATCAACAAATTTAGATTATGGTTGCAACTGTGCTTATGAGTGCAAACTGAAACCTTGTGGTCAGCCGCCGGTGAAGCCCGCTAATAAAAATGTTATGAAAGCCCCTCGCCCTTTAAATCTAGTAGTGATAGTAATAACATCTCTGCAGTTGGTATTGCTCCAGTGTGACAGTCACTGGGATCCATTAGAGATGTTTCCCCATTGCTGCAGACAACTTGGGAACTATGACCTTTGAGCTGGCTGGCATCACAGTTTGCCTTGGTGGGTTCTTTCCTGCCCTCAGGCGCCTTAATGTGGCCAGTCAGTCAGTTGGACAATTGCCTTTGGTGTGGAAATGGGCAACGCCATGGGCATCCGCTCAAATGGGAGACTTTTCACAATACCCTGGGCTTGCTGGAATTGTGCAGTCATATAAGCAGTCTATTCTATAAGACTCTAGCCCTAGCTAAGATAATATTGCTCTGCACTTGCATGTGGGACTTCCCATCTCCTTTTCCTACGCATCCAATTTCTGGATTCTAAACCTTGATGACGACCTTGCCCATGTGTCTGGCGGCATATAGGTGATCAAATGCGGCCTGCGAATCTTCGAAAGAGAAGATGATGTCATCCAATAGAGGCTTGAGACAGATTTTCTTCTGTGCCAGAAAGTCGCATAGATTCTGTTGGTCGATCTTTGACCCCACGGCAATCCCCCTGAAGGTGACAACCTTAGCGTTTTTCAAGGGTTATAGAGGAAACGAAATTGACGTACCTTAGGACAGCGCTCTTGGCTAGTAGAGGTCCAAGGGTGTCAGGGAAGTGATCTGTGTTGAACCCTCCTAAAAAGCCAACCTGCGAAACAGTACCTCTGCGCGCAAGGGTCCGGAGACTCTGGGCTAGAGTGGTAGGGCCCACATTTTCAACCACAACATCGACACCTCGTCCGTGGGTAAGATGAAGTGCTCGCTCATCCCATTCAGGATGGGTTCGGTAATTAATGATGTCCACCTCACCTGGCTGGCCCAGGGAACGCGCTATGTCGAGCTTCTTGTCGGAAGAAGATGTGATGATGGGGCGAATGCCGGCTGCTAGGCAGATTAATAAAGCAAACATGCTCACGCCTCCAGTACCTGGTCCCATGAACTTAGCATTTTTTCAAATGGCGTCGACTAGAAATATTCACCTTGAAGTAAGGCAGTGCCGTTTGATCGTGGCATCTCCAGAGCTGTCCAAGCAGTTGTTCCCGCGCATGTGATACAGGCCGCCTGTGAGAGCAGAAGATCAGCACTGTGATATCTCTAGTCAGGCCAAGTCGTGCTCACCTCCTCCCAAGAAAGATGCTTGGGCAAATGGACCAACACCTTCTGGTCAAACACTGCAAATTGCCGCAGCACACCATCAACATCTCCACCTAGAGCCGCTGTCTTTTCCTCGGTTCCCAGGAGGTTGTTCAAATCGAAAATGGGCGCAACGCGATCCCCTGGTGCGAAACCACTCACTTCAGATCCGACCGCGACAACTTCGGCAGCGCAGTCAGAAGCAGGGATACCACGTGCTATCACTGGCACTGGGTATTTCCCGTGCATCATCGCAACGTCCCTATAGTTGAGAGAAACAGCATGGATGCGGATCAGAACCTCGTTGGGATGAAGTGATGATGGCAGCTTCTCTTCCGCCATCTCAAGACGTGAACCATCCTCGCTGCGTCGAAACGCTTTGTAGGACTGAGGAATCGACATGGTGCTCTTAGATTGTATCAACCATGTTCCCCTGCTCGAGGAATACTGCGCCTCTTTATATATTATAGGCAAAAGCCATGATTTGTAAAATGTCCAACCAGCTTACAAATGCTACTTTGATAAATTTCAACTTAGTAGTTATCTGTGCCATATGGCATAATATTTTGTATGAGGATGCTTAAAGCATACCTTCGGTGGGGACGGGAAAGGCCTTGGCTTTACACAAATGTTGCTAATACCTGTGTCCATGGACCCACAGAAACCATTCATACGGATTTACGAAATACCAGCCCATTCCCAGGTTCCAGGTTCCCATCCTTCACATCATTTCTACTCCTCATTATTCTCAGTAGCTGTCCAAACAAGGGCAATGAGCGGTATCATCCTCTACTAAGGTCTCACTTCATCTGCTAGCGTTGATTTATTGTCTTGAATAAGTATGCTAATATATAATGTTTAGATTATTTGTCCTTCTATTCCTCTCCCCATGACCAGGAAATACTACCACCTTATATTCTCTCTAACTGTTGAGCTCCTCTAGAAGTACCTTTGATTCTACGAAATCCCAATTTGTGGTTATAGCCCATGTCGTATAATATATATAGATATGCATGTATATACAGCCTTAAGATTATTCAAGTCATACAAGAATTAACAATGAGACCTAGTGCAGAGCCTTACATACCACAAGCTCTGAGAATGAAGAAGCTATAACACCTCCTATCCCGAACTATAGGCTCACTGGTGGCGGAGTCTCTTTCAACGTCTTCCTTAACACTAGATCCTGATTCTTGACTCCTTTGGAATTTACTAGAGTAATAAAGCGGCATCTTAAACTTACAAGTAATAATCCTTGAATGCGGGAGCTGCACGCCAATGATAAACCTCCACGTCAAGCTATTGGGAGGCCCTTTACCTGAATGGTCACGTTGATTAGTCCAGCATACGGATGGGCCGGCAGTGTTGACCACCTCTGAGTGGTTTGGGAGGCTTCGGTGATACTATGCAGCGAAAGGTCATACATCTGGCGAGTAGACGATGCCCTTTTCTTGAGGGGTCATTTTTCTCTAGGAATAGCCCAACCGGTGGTTTCAATAATGCGATTGAAAGAGCATGTCCTATAGCCAGCAGTGTTCCATTCCCACCGTCCGGCAGTATGCATGAGGCATGACCTTTCGCTGCATAGTATGGTCAACACTGCCGGCCCATCCGTATGCTGGACTAATGTACTTAGCGATTTCATCTTGTAGGATATTGGCCGGTCAGTCTGCTCAGGGCATTCTCGGATTTGGCTCGACCATCCAACATTTGAACATCATTTTCTTTGCCCTCATAGTAGAGTGATTAGTGTAGGTAGATCATTCAGACAGCTTCATTTGGGAAGATTGGCCCTCCCGTTATCAGACTGCGCTATCTATATTGGCCCAATTACCAAAGAGCTGCGATACAATCGGCCACGCCTTCATGCAAACAGCAGCAAGCTTCAGGCAACACGAGAGGAGCTCTGCAATGCACGGTCCGAAATTGTTACTCCCGAAAGGCTTATTGAAATTCTCTTCGATCCCCTAGAGATGATGTGTGGGATGGTTCGGTCCCATGAGGTAGGCAAAGGCTTGAAGAGAGCACAGGCACAAGGCGAAGAAAAGCTTTGAGAACAGTTCTAGATCTAGCCATCATGCAGCTGGATTTACAAGGTACCAAGTTTGATTGTGATGCTTTTCGTCGAGAGAATAACTGTCACCGAGGTCGTTTCATGCTACGAAAGCAGCAGCAGCCCAATGCGCCTGAATTCTCTATTACAAATGAATACACCTCATCCAGAACGCATAGTCTGGCAGCTAAGTATAACTTAGCTAGTCGAATGGAACGAACAGGCCGCAACAGGCTTCTTAATAGGTCGGCTACCTGCAATTGATGGCTTCAGTTGCCTTTGCAGCCCGTTTAGCTCGCCCTTTATACGCAATTATCCTTGGCCAGAGCTATGGAATGGATATTCTTACCGCTTGCGGTAACAGGAATATTATATAACTACTCTATAGACCTCAACAACGACTATTCACCCAAATAAGGATATCGCAATGTCCCCTCGTTATCATCCACCGCTTCCAAAAAACTAGGAATAAGTGGCTCAATGCCCTGTTCTAACGCCAAAGAGCTCCATTCCTGCAAACTGAGTTCATGGAATGATCGACCATGTATTTTTTCCATATAGTCTTTGAAACTCTTCACGGGAATCTTGACATTGCTCGAATGGTGGAAAAAGGACACCCCAAACGCTGTAGACGATGCTGCAGTCGAACGCTTGGTGAACCTGGATGTCACCAGCGTAGCGATCTCCTCCGCAATAATCTCGACTTTCTGGAAGTCCAAGTATCCTTCCATTCTTGTCAGGCGGGGTGTCGCACCGAGAGTGACAGAGTAACGCAGGAGCGAGTTCAATGCGTCCTGGGCTGGAGCTTGATCGCCGATAGGTGTGCAGGGACGGTGAATACTAATACTTATACCAGTGTGCTCGGCGAAGCGCTCGAGGAAGACTTCACTGGCCCATTTTGTGGCTGTGAGACCGTCAGACCCGTCGAGCGGAGGAGGGTGCAAAGATACTGATGTGGGCCCGAGGGCGGTCTGCCCGGACTGGAGGATGACTCTCCCGGAAGAGATATAGTGCAGGGGGATATTTGACTGAACGGCAAACTGGGCGAGGCGATGGGTTGAGCCCAGATTCGGCGCTTTCAAAGAGCTGTAGGTGTTGAGACAGTGGCCGTTCGAGCCGTTGTGGATGACTACATCGATACAGCACTGCAGGGACTCCCATTCGGTGGTTGAAAGACCGAGCATTGGGTCGAGAAGGGTTCCAAAATAGAGCGATACTTTGTTGCTGCTGGGAAGTCCTTGCTCTTGCTCTTTTTCCACGGCGATACAATGCACTCTGTCCACTTCGGGCACCTGGAGGAGAGCCTGCACGAGGGCTCTCCCAAGGAAGCTTGTCGAACCGGTGAGTAGGATCTGACAACCTGATCCTTGGTACTGTTTAGGTCGCCTAATATTTGTCGTTGAGCTCGCGCAATCGAGGATGTTTTGCGGTATAGCCGTTTCAGCAAGCCAATTGATCGACATTGATGGTGCTTCAGCCTTCCGAGCATCAACCTTGAGCGCCATCTGTGCCAGTGTGCTGGCGCTGTACAGTTCTCGGAGAGTGACTGATACCCCGATGGAGGTGCGGATCGCGCCTTGTAATCGGACCAGCAACGTAGAATTCCCCCCCAGGAGAAAAAAGTCAGACTCGGGTTGGATGTGTTTAGCAGGCAGCAGAACTTGCCAAAGAAGCTTAAGTTCACCCTCGCCCAACGTAAGCCGTCGTGATGATTGGCTTATAGTGGTTGGCTCTGTAAATGGCAAAGCGTCTATCCTTTTCCGATCAATCTTTCCGTTTGCATTTCGGGGAAGCTCATCTAGACAGATGACTGTTGAAGGGTGCATATATTGTGGTAAGGGGAGGTTGCGGGCGAGATGTTGTAGCTCGACGTTACTAGCAGTCTGGCCAGGCATCAGGGCAACAAACGCGACGAGCATTTCTGAAACCCCCTTGCCTTTGACGCACACGACCGCAGATGCGAGCAGATTCGGGTGGCAGTTTACCATGGTGGAGGCCACATCTTCGAGGTCAATACGAAGTCCTCGGAGCTTGACTTCTGTGTTTCCGTCCATTCGGCCCAAGAGGATTAGAGAACCATCCTCGAGCAGTTTAGCTTTGTCTCCGGTGCGGTACATCCGAGTCCATCCTCTGGCCTTATCATCCGGCAGAGCAAATGGATCTTCCACGAATTTCAACCTAGTCTGCTCCTCGTTCAGATATCCCAATGCAACACCAGCGCCACTGATACATATTTCACCAGGCTCTCCAGTTGCAACAAGTTTGCAGTCCGGGTCCACAATGTACAGAGAGGTGTTTGGAATTGGTCTCCCAACACTCCGTGCCCCTTCAAGCTGTGAGGCGGACATCGTCTCAAAGGTTGTGCACGCGGAAATCTCGGTCACACCGTAGGAGTCCTGTACCACAGGACAATTCTTTCCTAGCCGCGAAAACTCCCTCTTGAGCTGGTCCGTGAAAGGCTCGCCGCCCAGACAGGCGTGCCGCCATCCGGCGTAATGGTTGAGGTATTCACGGCCATGTTGAAGCATGACGAGGTATTCAGACGGAGTGGCTAACGTGAAAGTTATTTCGCGGTGGCGGATGATTCTTGCAATTTCAATCAAATCCCCTCGTACTTCTTGTGGCACAATGACAAGCTTTCCTCCGTTCATTATGGCATTGAGAGTCTGTGCAAGTCCCATGTCGAATCCCAGGGAGCTTTGTTGAAGGACAACCGTTGAGCTATCAAGACTGAGCTCTTTCCTCTTGGCAGCGAGGTAGTTAATAAAGCCGCTTTGGGGCAGACAGACGCCCTTTGGTTGACCTGTTGAGCCGCTTGTGTACAGTAAAATTGACAAAGAATCACCCTTCGCACTGTCTGTAAATCTCGTGGACGGCATTTGAGTGTCTGGAATCTCGGAAAGGTTGAGAATGGTTGAGACCCCGAATTCTGAGACACTTTCAGCGGTAGAAGAGGCACAAACTAGTGCCCTGATAGGGGAAGCCAAGATCATAGCTTTGTGTCTTGCAGCGGGAAGGCTCAGGTCGAGGGGCACATAAACCGCACCAATGCGGAGAATTGCTAGCATGCTCGCCACCGAATTCATTGACGGGTGGCACAAGACTGCGACTGTATCTCCAGACCGGACTCCTTTCTGAAGCAAAGCTTCTCCAATATGGGTGCTTTTGGCGTAAAGCTGCATATAGCTGAAATCGCCACTTTGGTCCGCGACGGCAATTCTATCTCCATATCGATCAGTCATATCCTGGAACCTTTCAGGCAAGGTCGCTGGCCAGCCGTGAGACATCCGCTGACCACGTTGAACCGAGAGACCAGCCTCGTTGATGGGGGAAGAAGTGGCCAGACTGCTCTGAACGGAGAGGGAAGGATCAGAGGACATAATTTCAAGTAGCCTGATATATTGATCGATGATTACTTCTGTGGCTTTTGGCGAGTACAAATAGTCCCGACAGTTTACTTCCACAATAGAGGTGCCGTTCGCGCAGGGCGTGACATGGAGGGAGATATCATATGGCGCATTGCCCATTATACTCCGATCGTAATTAAGGTCAAAGTCGTCCACGGACATCTTGGTGATCTCTCCCACGCGGTAGTTTATGGCAACCTGGAAAAGAGGCGTTGCATTCGGCACTCGCGGAATATTCAGCGCGTCCACAACCAAGTTGGAGGGAATTGAAGAATTTGACAACGCGGCCATGACTTTCGAGGATGTCTTTTGGAACACATTGGCAAAGCTATCGGTTTGCTGGATCTGGAACCGCAGAGGCAACATATTTAGAAAATAGCCGACTGTGCTGGTGAACTGTTGGTATTTGCGATTTGCGTCGCTCATTCCGATGCATAGGTTTTCGATCTTCAGCAATCCTGCGAGGAGGACCTGTAATGTCGCCAAGTAGAAAGGAAACGGCGTGCCTCTAAGACTGCGACTCACTTTCTTGATTCTGTCCGTGACCTCCATGCTAACATACCGCGTTTCTGTGTGCACCTTAAAATTATCTGTTGCTGTACGGGTCTTCTGCTTGGCGAGAGGAAGGACAGGCATCATTTCTGGCGGTGGTGAAAGCTCAGACTTCCAGTACTCTAGCGCTTTTCCGAAAGTTCCATTATTGATGTCGCGATTCAACATCACAGAATAGTCGACGTATTGCGCAACCTCGCGTGGGGGCTGACTCTGCTCGTAGAAATACTTCAAGTCATGCAGGAATGTAGACCAACTAGCTCCGTCCATGACAATGTGATGGTATCCAAATATGACCGTGTGCTGGTCTTCTCCAACAGACACCACTGTAACTCGCATAACTTCACCTTCTTCCAGTCGCCATTGGTAAGACGCCAGTTTGTCAAACTCCTGTGACACTGTCGCAGAGCTTGAAGTCCTGACATGTTCAAAGAAGGGTGGTGGGATCTTTAAGACGCCCTGAAGAAGGTCAACATTATTGGGATCTAAAAAGAATGCAGTCCGTAGCGACTCGTGCCGGGAAACAGCCAGTTCTAAGGCTTTTTTGAACCTGACGACCGGAAACCTTCCCTGAACGTTGTAAGATATAACGACGTTGTACTGGGTAAGGTCCTTCATCCACTGCCCGGAAAACCAAATCTCCGACTGCTGTGGTGACATCTTCTCAACCCGTGTGAACCTTGGTTCCAAGTCGTTTCGTTTTTGTTCGAATCCGAAATCAGAAGCACATGGGTCACATGTTGACTCCGAACTGGTGGTATCAAGCGGTAAGTCCTGAACTGAGCTGCTGTGTTTTGAGCTGGATGCAGTTGACGCAACGTCTATACAATCGATGTCCTTGGCAAGCTGGTCTTCTTTCTGCGGCACCACTATGCCTGGAGCATCAGGCCGTGGGACA
This sequence comes from Aspergillus lentulus, assembly GCF_010724455.1. The sequence continues at coordinate 48,595 of NW_022983906.1, read as the reverse complement.
GCCTTCTCGCACAATCCTGCGACAGTGTCCAATAGTACATCCATGGGAGTAATATCGATAGCGAACTCTTTCGCAACCCATACCTGAATGTCCACAGCCAGAAGCGAGTCACACCCCAGGTCCAGAAGGGGAGTATGCACATCCAATATCTGATCTGTAAGCCGGAGAAGTGACTTGACCTTGTCCAACAGTCGCGCAATCAGCCCGTCATGTGCATGTTGCCTTGGCTCCAAAAGTTTCAGCTGCTCATCAGGAATAAAGGGTGATAATGAATCCGCCTGTTCATCATATTGCCCCTCGCTGATTCGGGAGCCGTTTGAAATGAAGTGAGAAAGTAGATGGTTAGAGACACAAGCGGATTCCCCGCTCTGGTCAATCTGCGAGTTTTTCATTTGTAGTCCAAAGAATATCTCGGCGTCCCCTTCGGCCTCGGTTGCACCAGCAGCTACCACTTCGCCAAAGGCATGATGTAAATCAGATTCGGACAGAGGCGCATAGCCATGGTGCATCATACGCTGAATCACCTCCTTGCCTTGCTTGGCAAAGTACCCAGCGTCGACAACCATACCCAAGGCCAATACAGACCCGACCAGGCCTCTCAACCTTCGCCGTTGAATGAGGCCGGTCATAAACAGCGCCGAGGCGTGATACGCTACCTGTTTTGGAGTTCCGATGAAGGAGGCAAGCGATGTCAGGATCACGAAGAAGTCTAATGTTCGTGCTGGGAACAGTTCGTCAAGGTACGTTGCTGCATTGATCATAGTACTCGCGACAAGACCTCCCTCGTCTTCGACTGTATACTCAAACCCTTGGTCGGACAGAGCTAAGGGAGCATAGCAAACACCTACAATGGGTGGTAAACTTTCCTTCATCTGGGTGAAGGCCGAAAAAATGGACTTTCTGTTCGAAGCATCCATCTTCAAAAGCTTCACAGTAGCATCAAGGCGAGACATGTCCTCGAGCCAAGCGTCGTGTACGCGTGGATTTCTGCTGGCGAGGACAAATGTCCGTGCCCCGTTTCTCGCCATCCACTTTAAAATTGACAACCCAAGTGGTGTTGCCATATCGATCATCCAGTAGGTTCCGGTTGAGGAGAAGAGGCTGGTGGCCCCTCCGACCTCACCATGGCTCACGATCGGAGGAGGGCTCGTCCAGTCTACCACTTTTGGATCCGTGGCCGATGGACTGTTGAGTGAGATTTCTGCAGAAGAGGTAACCTCTAGAGGCACGCGTGGAAGAGTCGACAAGCTAGTACATGCTTGAGAATAACTTTCCGCGACAAGCTGCCTAGGATTCGCGAGAAATGCACGGTGGTATAAGTCTGCCACCTGGATCCGATGTTGAGAATATATCTCGCGGAGGATGGTGACTACGTGGTCATCGGAAGAAGATAAATCGACAAAAACTGACACGTCACTTGGCAGAACTCGCGCAACCATACGCCGCGATGCGTGTGGGTGGACTGCTATCCACCCTTTAGTTGAATCGCTGCGCTTCGAAGTGATAAAATAAACCGTTTGCTGAGGACCGCGCGCTTGCTCAATAGCAGCAGAAATTAACTCATCAGGCTCATAAAGAAGAATTGGCCCACACATCGACTTCAAAAACAAATTCGCTAAAGTGAAGCCAGCAGTAGCTCGCAACACTTCCGGGCTTAAGTCATCATTGTCGACAATGCTGTGAACATGCTCGGGCCTTGCTTGGATGACGGGCGAGATATGGTCAGAAATGCCAATAATATTCCCCTTTCCGTCGACAGGTGTACCAAGCCAGAGATAGGCATCCGTACACACAGGGAAGGAATATTTGACTTGAACGACCACCGAGTCGGCCGACATCTCGGTTGAGGGAAGCACCGATGTTCGTGGGAGCCGAGCTTTTGGACGAACTTCTCGCTGTCTGGAATTGTACCTCTTATTTCGCCTGTGGTCCCAGACCAGTCGCGGAATGCGAAGCGTGCAACCATCCCAGTGTAATTCAGGTTCGTTCGTCCAAAGCAATTGCCCGTCCGTCAACGCGGGCACGAAAGATTGTGTGAGGCGCAAAAAGACCTCAACTATAGCGGAAGGTGAAACGTTTGCCACCGCGGACAATTCTAGGAATTGTAGGCTGATTTCTTCCCCCTGTTGTGACCTCATTGCCCTCCCGATACCGACACTTATGTTTGCTACATTTCCAGTTGTCAGCCAAAGGACATGCTTGGACCCTGCCACAAGGGCTTTGAATTTCAGGAGCCTTTCGTGGAAGACGCCTCTAGAGAAGAATGGCTCGTCAAGCTCCAGCAGAGAGACGATCGAATGTTTCTTTGTGAGACAATTCAGGTCCAGATGGTCAATGTCTTCCACTATCGTGGTTGCGGTACCCGATGCGGCGAGAATCCTCTGAATACCCTGCAGGAGGCGGGCTACTAACAGCGTCTTGCCCCCAAGGAAGACCACGGTCTCTGTGAGCGGCACCAGCGCCGTCGAATTCATTGGCTCTCGAAGCATCATGACCATGTCATTCACTGCCTGAGTAACCACTACTGAAAGGCCATCACCGTCTGGATGCATCGAGCCATGAAAGATATGATCGATGCCTGAAAATCCCTTAGAGCGGAGTTGTGCGTCGCATCTAACTGTTGACATGTCCGACCATGTCTGGGCATCATGATCGTACCCTTGCCACCACTGGGGAAGCAAGCCACAGGTATACAACAACGACGCTGGCATTCGCCCGGTGAGTCTAACGAACACAAGGTAACCACCGGGCTTTAGCATTGAGCGGCAGCCTTCGAAGAGACTGGTGGATGCATCAGTTGCATTTAGCGCATTGGCAGCAATTACCACGTCGTATTTCTCGCCGCCATATTTACCAACGTCGCGCGCGGTAAAGTCAATGACCTTGGAACATAGACTGTGGTGCTGAGTCGAGAACTTGGCCACCATCTCGTTGAGTAATACTGAAGTCGAGCTACTCAGACAATAGGAAGTATACCTATCATCAAGAGCTTGCAATATTTGCTGGGTGATCACAGCAGTTCCAGAATCCAGCTGCAGAATGTTCATGTGCGGATGCTTGTGCACAATACGTTTAACGATAGAACAAAGGTCCTTGATCGGCAGAGAAAGCATCCCCGGAGCCTGACATAAGTGCTCGAAGGTGTCAGCTCCGTTCAATGTGTCAAGAGGGTCCACTTCCCCTCGCAAGATCGCTGGCAAGGCCATGCCTAATGAATGAAATGATTGAAGGTCCACAAATCCCGCAAATTTGTCGATCATTGCGAGGATATTCTCTTCCGACATTTGGGCACGATCTGCGTTAGCAACGTAGTACTCCGAACCGTTGTCATCCGCAGCAATGCGTCTAATCTCACGGTACAAGAGTTGATGGTGAGGCATGAACCCTGCAGATTCGAGTGGATGAAGGTCGTCGAGTGCCCTTCGGAAATGATACAATGCAATTCTATCTGCTGCGCTTCTCCAAACCATCTCCTCCTTCGGGGTATGATATGAAGATATCCCCGAATATCCAAAAGGGTCGCTCTCCCACACCACGTGTGAGAAAAGGTTACGGTCGCTCGAAGTATCGGATCGAGGGACACTCTTCATAACCAAGCCCTCGATTTGCAGCATAGCGTTTCCGTCTGCATCGTACAACGACACATCCCCCTCGACTGTGTTATTGTCGGAACCAGTCACAAAAGCATCGATTTCGCATGAGAGACTCTCCAGAGAATGGTGAGGCTTAACGAGGGCTCGACGAATCTCCTTTGCATGGAACGATGTCCAAAGTCCATTACTGAATGGTGAGGCAAAGGCACACATTATTACCTGGAATGACGCATCCAGCATAGCTGGATGGAGTACGGATCCCGAGCTGATCGTGTCGGCTACCCAAGCTGCAGACGCAGTGGCTTCGCCCATAGACCGCTGGATCGAGGTTATGCTTCGAAATGGTCCTGAATAGCTTGTGCCAGCCAGTTCAAATGAGTCGTACAGATCGGCAACATCTACCGGCGTGAGAATCTGCTGCTGTTGTTCCCTCGGGGGTAACTGGTCACAATCTGGCTGGCTGGCTTCGCTGAGATAAAGGGTTAGGCGTGCCGTGCATAGCTTGGTTAAGGCCCCTCCGTCGCTATTGCATGCATAACAAGAGACATCGGCATCGAGTCTGGTGTCTGATATTGGCTCGCTGTTTTCGTTACTGAATCGTATTCTCGTGATATATTCTACCCCATCGATATGCTCTTCCAACACTATGGGTTCCATAGCAACGAAATTGTTGACCTCGAGTAATACAAGGCTTCGGCATACAGCTGCAGAACTAGCTGCAGCTAATAGAGAGGAAAAGTAGAAGGCTGCCGAAACCACCTCTCGGCCGTTTTCCTTGTACCCTTCAGCCCAAGGCATTTCCTTTAGATGTAGGATATTCCTCCAACACATCTCATTGGGGAATTCGCTGGCAAATCGCCGACCCAATAGCGGGTGCATAGGTGTATCTTCGAGACGGTATCTTCGCGACACGCGGGACTCTCTCCAGTATCTCCTCCTATGGTCCCAACAGTAGGCTGGCAATCCCTTTATTATTTGGTAGGGCCGGTTACTAACAGCCTGAAGAAACCTCCCAATGTCCAGATGTTCAGCCATCCGTTCCCAGAGGCAACCAAGGGCGAATGATGCAGCCTTGAGGTCATGTTGCCCTCGGTGAAGTAACGAAGTATAAAGAACATTCGACCTCTCTGCTTGATTCAACGTATCCAACACTGGACCACGAAGAGCTGGGTGGGGTCCAATTTCGATACACGCACCAAGATTTTGACAGCCGCCAAGCGACATCTCCACTGCCTGGGAAAAGAGAACGGGTTTGACCATGTTATCGACCCAGTAAGTGCCAGAGAAGGCTTGGACATCCCTGTTTAGTGTTGCATTGCTTCCCGTCACGCTTGAGATCCATGTACAGCCACTTCTGGGTGGTTTCACTTGGATATTGCACGCCCTCAATGCTTCGAGATATGCAGCAGCGCACGGCTCCATATGATGTGAGTGGTACGCAACGTCAACTTGCAAAGTTCTGGCGAATGTCTTCTGACGGTCAAGGAGTGCCTTGACTTCGAGAATCGCATCGTAATCACCCGATAACGTTGTGCTCAGAGGCCCATTGCTCGCTGCCACCACGACCCTCCCCAAAGAGGATGGCCGGGAGCACAACTCAGTGGCGTCGCGAAAGGAAAGGCCAACGGCGAGCATGCCACCCGATTTAACGGGCTTGGTGTGCAACCCACGGTAATAGGCTATTTTCATGGAATCCTCTGCCGAAATGATGTTGAGCGCATAGGCGGCCACTATTTCGCCAGATGAGTGGCCCACGACCCGATCGACGTTGACTCCACACGCACACAGGAGATCATAGACAGCTATTTCAATGGCCGTCGTTACTGGTTGACTTACTTCAGGCTTAGAGAGGCTTGACGAGGGTTTGTCTGCTAAAAGTGCCTCCTGAAGGGACCATGACGGGCCGTCGGGAAGAGTTGCCAGAGCACGCTCACATCGCTCGATGGACCTGCGGAAAATGGAAGACGCACGTAGCAGTTCACGGCCCATTCCAACCCATTGTGCGCCTTGCCCCGTGAAAATGGCCATGAGCTTTGGTGGTTCGGGTGACTGCCTCCAATGCAATTGGCCGTGTTCGCTCCCTTTGCTGGCTTTGTACTCTTCAATGACCTTATCTATATTGCGGAGGAGCTCGTCTCTGTTTAAGGCAGTGACAGAGATCTTGAATGGCAGGACGGTTCTTTTGGCTAAAGTCCAGGCCAAACTGCCCAGATCTAATGCTTCGTCGTTCCTCACGCAACGGGCTATTTGTTCAATGTTCGAATATAGGGATTCTTCAGTGTGTGCCGAGAAGAGGAATGGGCCGGCGGTTACAATGATGCTAGACTGGTCACAGTAAGTGGCCTGGTTTTCCAATTGGTGAGGTACATAGCTCTCGATAATGGCATGGGCGTTGGTCCCTCCAAAACCGAATGAGTTTACACTCGCCCTCAAGGGGGAGCCATGGGAAACGGGCGGCCAGGGCATAGTGCTTGTTGGAATCCTGAGATGGCCGTAGAAAGGAGCGACATTGGGGTTGAGGTTGTCAAAAAGCATGTTTGGCGTGATGGTTCGGTTCTTAAGGCACAATATAGTCTTCATCACGCCGGCGAGACCTGCACAGCCTTCCAGGTGGCCAATGAGAGTCTTGATACTTCCCACATACAGATTGTCGTCTGGGCTAAAGACACCGCTCTCTGGGTAGAATGTCTGCTGGATTGCCTGTGCCTCGACAGGGTCTCCAGCCTGGGTTCCAGTACCATGGCACTCGAAATATTGGCATCGGTCCCGAACCGGATCCAGGCCACTGCGCTCATAGGCCTCACGGATTAACGCCGCCTGTGCCTCCGGATTGGGCATTGTAATTCCCGCAGACCTTCCGTCCGAGTTGACCGCAGTCTCCCGAATGATGCACTCTACATCGTCGCCATCCTTCAGCGCCTGATCCAAGGTTTTGATCACGACTGAAGCGCACCCTTCGCCTCGAGCGTAGCCGTCAGCATCCCTATCCCACATGCGACATCTTGACGTTGGAGACAGCATATGTAGGTGGGAATGACTGATAAAAATCTCAGGGTCGAGCAGGAGATTGACGCCACCTACAATGGCGGTCGTGCAATCGCCGTTACGTAGACTCTGGACCGCTTGGTGCAATGCCACCAGGGAGCTGGAACATGCAGTGTTGATAGTCATGGACGGCCCTTTTAGGTCAAAGAAGTATGAGACGCGATTTGAAAGAATACTTGGCGATGTCCCTGTTGCATGCCACCGGCTGATCGTGTCCAAATCCCGAGCTTGAATGTCGTGATAGTCCGAGGTCATCGCGCCAATAAACACCGCCGTGGATGAGCCGCGCATCTGTTTCAATGTATATCCAGCAGCTTCGAGCGCCTCGTATGTCGTCTCGAGTAAGAGCCGTTGTTGCGGATCCATTGCCTGCGCTTCCGCCGCACTAATGTTGAAGAAACCAGCATCAAAGCGATGAACATCACTGTCCAGTATATAGGACTTATTCGGGACATCTGTGGCTCCATGATACTCGCCGTTGGGGTGATGGAAGTTGAGTAAGTTTAATCGTTTGGGATCTACATCCGTAAGGACATCTTTTGGGTTGGACAATAGTTCCCAAAGTTGCGAAGGGGATGCTACGCCTCCTGGAAATCGGCAGGCGGTCCCAATAACAGCAATTGGCGTCCTCATGGTAGTGAGATAAACTTAGTATTGACGGAAGAACCCCTTCCAGCAAAGATGTAAAGATATGGGATACGGGCGGCGAGCTTAGCAATGGAATGGCTTGACCACGACAGCAAACATACGTGGAACTTTCGAGCTTTTATCCTATCCTCACAGCATTCAGCCCCATTCACCAGCCATCGTCACTTCAGTGCGCTTCATCAGCTGAGCCATTGGGGTACTCTGAATCTACTAACCGGAACTGTCTTGGATGCGTGGCACTCAGTATCCCGTGCAGTGAAATTTGTTTTGTGCCCGCCATTTTAGCTGAAGCAATTTCCCATCTAGTGTTCTGTTCAGCTTGTTCGATCGCCATAGTTGCATGATCTTGCAATTAGTCCCATCCGGTTGGGTATTGGTCATTCCAGGATGGTGCATCTTGCAGATGGCCACCTGGTTACATGAGACTAGATCTTGGTGATCACCATCTTACCGCTTGGCACTGCAGAATGTAAAAGTAATCACATGTAGTACTCCAGTGCATAGTACGCTATACATTGTACTTTTGTCATTCATATGTTGGCTTAAAGATCTCAAGCGGCCAAAACCACTCGCCCCCCCACAATAATAAAAGGCGCGAGCACCCACTGGCAGAAAATGGCTCTGATCCTTGAACACTTTTGGGACGGAATGTGGACCTCAGCCAGCCCGCGGTCTTCAGTGCCTGGTTTAGTGGGCGTACGAGGAACACAGTTACATCGGTCAGCGAGATGGACCTTGGCACTCTATGCCTATGGGCTGGTATAGCCTGCATCATGCGGTCGCTGTCACAAACGCACAGAGAAGGCGATGCCCCACCCATGCGGATGAGAAGAATATCATGGTATAACCAGAACAGAAAAGGCAGGGTAGTGTTCCTTGGATTCCCCTCGTCTTTTTGCCTCTCATTTCATACAACAACCTAGCAACTAGGAGGCTGAACGATGGAAATCTCTAAGAAACCAGCGGCACAGCTGCCAAAACCTTTCCACGTTCTGAGTCAAGCCCTGAACCTCTCGAACAGGAACCACGCAAAATGGTGGTATAGCACTGCTCCGATGTTTGCCGCCATGATGGCGGGGGCCGGATATGACGTTCACGCACAGTACAAGTTCCTTTGCATCCACCGCGAGGTCATCATCCCGGCGTTGGGTCCCTACCCTGAAAAGGGTGAGCCCATGCACTGGAAGAGCCATCTGACGCGCTTTGGACTTCCCTTCGAGCTGAGCTTCAATTTCTCCAAAGCACTACTGCGGTTCGCCTTCGAGCCCATTGGTCCCTTAACGGGAACGCAGGATGATCCATTCAACACCCAAGCCATCAGGCCTGTTCTCCAGGACCTGAAGGCCATGGTTCCAGGGCTTGACTTGGAATGGTTTGACCATTTTACCAACGCGCTGGTCGTTTCAGAGGAGGACGTTCAAAATCTGCGTGATGCAAATTCTCATATCCCCGTCTTCAAGACGCAGAACAAGCTGGCGGCCGACCTAGAGCCATCCGGCCAAAGTGTCTGGAAGACCTACATCTACCCCCGCATCAAGTCTATCGCGACCGGGACGCCGAAGGAGAAGCTCATGTTTGACGCAATCAAGGCCGCCGACAAGAGTGGTAAAGTTGCCACCCCACTGGCGATCCTTGAGGAGTTTATTGCTGAGCGAGCGCCTACCCTGATCGGTCACTTTCTCTCTTGTGATTTGGTTAAGCCAGCCGAGTCGAGGATCAAAGTTTATTGTATGGAACGCCAGCTGAACCTGGCCTCCGTCGAAGACATCTGGACACTGAACGGGCGACGGGACGACCCAGAGACACTGGAGGGGTTGGATGCGCTCAGGGAGCTGTGGCAGTTATTACCCATCACGGAGGGTCTGTGTCCACTGCCGAACTGCTTTTACGAGCCTGGTACCTCACCGCAGGAGCAGCTTCCCTTCATTATCAATTTTACCTTGTCTCCGAAAAGCCCACTTCCCGAGCCACAGATCTATTTTCCTGCTTTTGGGCAGAACGACAGAGCCATCGCAGAAGGACTGGCCACTTTCTTTGAGAGAAGAGGGTGGGGTGGCCTGGCGAAAAGTTATCCATCGGATTTGGCATCGTACTAGTAAGTCTTGACATATCCCACATATTGAAGGAATAGGGCTGATCTCGATCCGCAGTCCGGATGTCGACCTGCGTACCTCAAATCACCTGCAGGCCTGGGTCTCCTTCTCTTACAAAGGAAAGAAACCGTACATGAGTGTCTACCTCCATACCTTCGAGGCCTTCAATGCTGCTAGCGAGGAGGTGACAATGTGTCATGAGGGTCAGCATCACTGAGCTAGATTACCTATTCATTTTAAATGCATTCACTAAACGCGTTGGTTGATTACATATGGGGAACTCGTAGAGGCAGATTATTGTTTATCCTAGCCATGGGTGCTGCAGATGCAAGGAGAAGTCTGCTTCGCTTAGGACAAGAAAGAAGACTCGATTTTTCTCTCTGTTCCCACTTTATATTTCCTGTCCGTAGGAGCAGTAATCCAATAGACCTTGTTGCCTCGCCCCTCTCTTCAAAGATACAAGGGCCACGTTTCATTGGTACGTATCCCCAAGGGATCTACAGACTAGTTTATATTTGAGAGACCTTACCATTGCAATTTTCATATCCCTTACAAGTCTCAATGTGCAGGGTAAAGATCGCTCTTAGACGTCCAGTGTGGATACAATCATATTAAGTTCTCAAGCTCTAGTTTATTGCATCTATGAAACATTCCTAGATAGCTACCAAAGTGCGACCGCCCTTGTAGAATTTCGCAGATCAGTTTGATACACAGGTACTCAGGTTAGCGATGAGGAAGAAGCCATCTGCTCGAGAACCTCATCTGTATACCCCCATAGCAAGGTCGAGTAATCCGACGCCCAAGTGGCGCCGGTCCAAAACGTGCTGTTGAACCCCTGAAGCTCATAGAGTTGCCGATAGAACCCGCCACGGATTTCCTCCGCTGAAACAAACATGGTTACAGGGGTGTGGCTCGCGAATTTGACGATCTCAGGCCTCTGGGTACAGTATGTTTCCTCCGCACGGAGAAGCTCGAGCTTCTCATACATGTATGCCTTCGCCTCATCCTCGCCAAATTCGGACCCACCGACTAGCTTGATGTTGTGGTAGCCGGGGGCCCAATGATTATCCAGGCGCCAGATGAATGGTTCCTCGGGAACACCGTACAGGCGTTCTGGGTCGACGTTTACGAGGTTCACATCGTTGGGGAGACCGGTATCATTGACAAGCGCAGCCCAGTACTGATGATACTGCCACTTCGAAAAAATGTGCGATTCCTGCTTGCTGAGCGGAAAGCCGTGGAGGTTGTCCAGCAGTGGCGGAATGGTAACCAACAGTTGCTTGCCCTTCAGAAGCGTCTTCCTCCCATCAGCACTGCGCGCGATGACTTCAACGCCATTCTTGGAGCGCTGAACAGACTCGGGAGTCGTTTCCAAGAGAACGTCACCGCAGAGCTCTTTGCCAGCGCTCTTGTACAGAGCGGCGATGCCCTCGATGGGACGGACGTAGCCCTCGTTCAAGGCGGCGGCGTGGGGGACGCCGATGTATTGGATGACGTAGAGGGTGATCATTTCGAGCACGTCGCCAGAAGTGTGAGAGAAGAGAGCGTACACGGCATCCTCGAGATGGTACTTTTTAACGAAGTCCGCGAAAGGACTGACGAGGTCCTCTGGTACCGGTTCTGGGATTCTGTAGACGCCGTCATCCAAGAACCCAAACTGAGAGATGGCATCGACCCATTTCGCAAATGCTTCCCTGTCCTGGAGCTGGCCTGGAGGGTATTCCGTTCTTTGCCCTGTTTTGAGGTCCACGTAGTCCTCGCGCGCGGGAGCAGGGTTGCGACGCCCGTAGGGTACCTGAAGCCGCTCCAGATAGTTCCGAGTCACAGACGTGTTGAAGAATCCTTCCACACCGAAGTTGAGTGGCGTGTTATTTTCAGTATAGTAGGTTTCGCCGTGACCACCCAGATAATCGTTACGTTCAACGACAGCGACGGTCTTACCTTGATCCCTAAGACGAATCGCCGCATACGTTCCCGAGCTGCCACCACCAAGGATGATTACATCACGAGAGATGGTGTCGCGGGCGACGATCACATTCGCCAGACTAAGCCAGGCGACGCTGGAAAAACCAAGTAAGCTTGCGATCTTGGTAGCCATCTTCGAGAATGTCAGTAAGGGAAGGTGAAACATGACTAAATGCAACTCTACCGATTTATAAGTAACAGATGATCATACCATGTTTGCGCAACAGCTGGTGCGTGAAGCTTAATTCGCGAAATTGCTCACCTTGGACCCTGTGGCCTTGCTAGATTGTGATCGCCGGCCTGCAAGGCCTTAGCGTCTTGGGAATCAAGGGCAGCGCCTCCGTGACCAATCACTACCTCTTCGTGTCACATTGCAGGAAGCCAGCGTGATGATATCTCGCTTCAATGCATCTGATTTGAGACCGCAATCCATGGTTTATGGTATGGCATTGGGAACCACATTGAGCAGCAGTGCCAGCTGAAAATGGTTCGGCGCTGATCAGACGCTAGTGGAAGAATGACTTAACTGGCCATGAAGGGCTGGGCATGCAGTACCCTTGAGGATACCCTTGTCTTTATGAGACCTGCATATAGACTAGCGTCTTCGGTCCGCGTACATGGCCGCTTCCGATAGGGCACTAAAAAGCGCATTTTGAAAGATTGTCTTAGATTCGCGTTCCACTCCTGTGCCCTTGGTTGATCTCATCTCGGCCAATTGTGTCACATTCTCCTGTCTAGCGGAAACCTGGCTGACCTTGGATGCGGCTTTTGTACTGACCTATCACATAATGCATATGTAAGTAGCATTGCATCTTAGCTGCTGAGTTAGATCAGCGAAATACCAGGATATTCAGCGTTGCCTGGTGAGGTCCGATTCAGCCAGTCACGTATATCACCATGCTTTCGCAGACATGGATTCTGACCTGGAACGTCCAGTGATCGCCCCTCTTTTGTACCGTACTCAACGATGTAACCTCGCGTATGAGATCCCACGAGTTATGAGGTTATGACGTTCTGGCCGAGTGATGCCGTCCCATTCCCTGGCCCATTCTTCAAGTCTGTAGTAGGTACATACCATCAGGGTCCGGCGAGTAACGGCGTGGGATGCCCTGCAGTCCAACAGAGTTGCAGGGATCCTACGTGTCCTCCTTTGCCTCTCAACAGGTATCACATGCGGAGTCGATTGGACGTAAGCAAGACAGAGCGAGCAGTAGAGGAATGCAGAAATTAGGAAAGGACCTTGGGTGGTTATTCTACTTCACCAACCCTTCATTGGATATCGAGTCCGCACTCTTAGCCACAGTTATGAGCTTTCTGATACAAGACATACAACGTACAGAAGGTTTAATGTTATTAGTGATAAAGTCTCTCTGAACAAATGGTTGGACTGCCTTCCCCATTATCCACTCTACGCCACTTCAGCGTAACACTTGAGGGTGTAATTGATCCTCAACGGCTTTGTACTCCAGACTTTGAAGACCAACGTGACTTTCCAGTCCGATAGAGGGGCAAGCTCCCAATTAACCTCCCAGATCAGCCGGGCCAGAACCAGGCGCATCTCCAACCAGGCTAGGACATGAGCGATGCAGTTGCGAGGGCCGTAGCTGAACGCCCGCATGGCGTGGCGATCGTCGTTCTGACGCGGGATCCCCGAGCCACTGTTCTCGAAAAAATTGGTCTTGATCGACAAAGCCGCTGCAGCAATCGATGCAGTAGCGTATAATGTCCACTTGAGCACCACCGGGGATCCAATGATCGTCCATGAAATTATCCATTAAGGGACCCGGCGCATAAGACGGCGGGGACCGGGAGGGAAGTTCCGGAGCGCATAGTTTATGCAGGCGCTCAGGTACTTCAGCTGATTCACGCTAATGCCTCCAAAGCTGTTCAAGGTGCTTCGGATTTCGCCGAGCACTTTGCGCTAGAAATTTTCGTTTCGGGCCAGGAAGTATAGCGTGGCGCTTAGAGCAGTTGCTGTCGTCTCGCCACCTGTATTGATGGGCGCGGAGCACTTCCCATCCATTTGTAACGTTGGAGCCCGTACTGTGGATCGAACAAGGTGGCGGTCAGGTCCTTGTAGCGGGCGTTCGGTCCACTGGACGCTGCACATTGTCATGGGTGACCTGCGGTGTGTGAGAAATATATCACGCAAGGACTTGGGGACGAACAACATCAGGGGAAGGAATATGCATGGCTAGTAACCCCACAGCATGGTTCATGGTGCGGAGCCTGATTACCTCCAGAATTATTTTCACCCAGGGGTGGTAATATGAGTTCTCGAGGCAGCCGTAGGTCTCGCCGAATGCAAGCTCGAAGATGAGATTGAATGTCTCGTACTAGAGCAATGCACTGTGACAGCTGCCAATGTCCTGGACCAGGGGGTCAGGTACCTTACGTTAAGCCAAGCTGTAATTTCAGGTGTCTTTTTATGCTATTACTTCCTCATGCAGCTTCTCGGCCCGTAGAGTGGTGTTGGGTTGGATCACTAGCTCGTGCTCTCTCAGCGCAGCATCGGAGAACCCTTGGCAAGCAAATAGCTGTAAAAGCGATGAAGCTCGCCATCAACCGTCAGAATTTGGAAGAGGCGCAGTGGGGCCGTTATAGAGGGGTTTCTTTTTATCGACCTCAGCTTCCCAGGGGCGCGCACCGAGATGTCATCCCATGCACGACTCGAGGTGATACCGGTCCGTACATCTCAGGTGACCGCGAAGTCCGAAACGACGTCTCCGGTGCGTAGATAATACGAGTGACACAGACGCGTCACTGCTGCCAGCTTTGGGCCGGAATACTTTGCGAGTGGATGGAAGGTGATACTGGCTACTTACCCACCGTGGCCCTTATCAGCAAAACTAATGGTCCTGGCTTTGCTGAGTGAGACACCGTCCGCATCTGAACAGCTACCTTAGCTTTGTAGATTGTTTGGCGAACGATCTCGCTAGCGAATTGGATCATTTGGGCAGATTCACAGGCGAGCAGTAAGACGCGGAGCCGATAAGTAAAGGTAATGATGGGAGGAGGTAGAGAGCAAGGTTCTTGAGTGTTGTAGAGTATGCCCCCAAAGTTGCACTGGAAGGGGAAATGGCGCAAGCCCAACCATTAACTGTAGTCATGAATCTAATACCTTGCCTGTAGGTCGCCACGCATATGCAGCAGATGCCCATCTTTCGCTCATATCGCACCTAATCTTGTAGACCATCCGGATTTTCTCATTTTATCTCTGCTTTAGTCCAAGGGTATTACACTCTGTCCTGAATGTTTGCCTTTCACAACGTGCCAGAGGTCCACCCAATCCCCAGCACGCTCAATCTCAAACCTCTCCATACAGTGAGGATCGGGCTTCTAGAGATGTTGTAGAGGAGGACAGCGATGCCAGCTACGACTATTCATTTGCTGTCCGAGCTTCTAGACGCAAACGCATTCTCCCGCTTGACCCGAGGGCCGGGGCGAGCAAACACGGGGCGAAATAAATATTGCACTGCAGCACCTGTTGCGTACGGAACGCGATCGATTGGGATTTCCGCCTGTTTTCCACCTACACACGCAGAGGAGAACGTGCCCTAGCTCGCGTCCCAATCTACCACTGCACCAGTATGTCTCCCCGAGAAACGAAGTCATCTAAGTATATTTGTCTGACTAATGTGTCATAATACCGATCAGAATCTGCGAGGACAACCTCTCTGCTAGGTAATGGCTGGGAACATGGATCACCAGGAGGAGCCGCCACGGAACTGCAAAGAACCCAGTGGGCATGAACAGGGAGGTGGCTCAACAAAAAAGGCACCAGAACCATCGACCGAGGAGGTAGGCTGGGATGGGCCGACGGATCCTGCACGACCGGTAAACTGGTCGCGTACAAAAAAATGGTGGAATATGTGCGTTATCTCATATCTCACCTTTCTCACCCCCTTGACTTCGTCGATTGTCGCACCGGCACAGGGACTTGTGATGAAAGACTTTCCTTCAGCCAACAGGACTCTGGCCTCCTTCGTTGTCTCCATTTATCTCGTCGGCTTCGCAGTCGGACCTCTTTTCCTCGCCCCGCTTTCGGAAATCTATGGCCGATTGCGCGTCTACCAGGTCGGCACTTTAATATTCACGATCTGGAATATCGCAGGTGCTCTCGCCCCTAACGTCAGTGCGCTTCTGGTCTTCCGTCTATTCGCCGGGATTTCTGGCAGCGGTCCGGTCACACTGGGTGCAGGCAGCGTCGCGGATATGTTTGCCCGACAGGAGCGTGGAGTCGCCATGTCCATCTATGGGCTGGGCCCGCTCCTTGGCCCTGTCATCGGGCCAATCGCCGGTGGCTACCTTTCCCAGGCACAAGGTTGGCGATGGGTTTTCTGGCTGCTAGCCATTGTGGTTAGTGGCGACTTCCGTCCTTCTACTCTTCGTCCAAACTCACTAGTTTACCGATACAGTCCGGGATTGCAGTCATTCTCGTTGTTCTTGTTTTATCCGAATCTTACGAACCGGTTCTCTTGCGGAAGAAAGCGAGTCGAACTAGACAAGAGAACAGATCTGTGGACGTGAACGCTGCGCACGCCCTGAAGCTGAGCTCTAGGGAGGTTTTCATCCAGGCAATAACCAGACCGACGAAATTACTCTTTCTCACTCCAAATGTCGCCTTGTTCTCGCTATACACAGGTAAGTAGCTCTAAATCTCAACTCAGGCACAGGTCTAAACAGCTGCATGCCCCTAGGAGTGGTTTTCGGCTACCTTTACCTGCTCTTTACAACGGTCACCGAAGTATACGAAACCACCTACCATTTCAGTCAAGGCGCCACCGGACTTGTGTTTATCGGCATTGGCGTCGGAGCCCTCATTGGCATTGCTTGCTTCGGTGCCCTGTCCGATAAAATCCAAAGCCTCCTCATCGCAAGAAACAACGGCCAAGCGGAGCCGGAATTCCGACTTCCGCCGCTCATCCCGGGAAGTTTTCTTATCCCTGTCGGTCTCTTCTGGTACGGATGGTCCGCCCAGATGCATCTCCATTGGATAATGCCCATCATTGGACTGGGCTGGGTTGGCTGCGGGATGATCGCTACCCTCCTCCCCATTCAAGCGTACCTCGTTGACGCGTTTGGCGAGTACGCTGCCTCAGCAATAGCGGCGAACACAGTCGTTCGGTCCATTGTCGGAGCCTTCTTGCCGCTTGCCGGGCCTTCAATGTATGCGAAGCTAGGGCTGGGATGGGGGAATTCATTGCTTGGGTTTGTCGCCTTGGGTTTGTTACCGGTGCCGGTGGTATTCTACTTCTACGGCAAGAGAATCCGCATGAACTCACGGTATCAGGTGTCGGTGGCATAATCGTCATGTAATCTTTCAATGCATTGCCACGGTTTATTTCCCTTGCGGGAGAACTCTTGTCGAACAGTTTTTTTAGGGTAGATATCTATCCCCGCGCTTATACCACTTCTACTTCCAGATATATATAATGCTTGGTAGTCAAAATAAAACTCTACGTAGGGTCTTCCTCTTGGGTGCAATATTCCACATATTTGAGATGCGAGCGTCTGGCGATACGTCGTTCTTAAAGTTTTGGGGCTTTATCGTACCCCGAAATGCTGGGATTAACCCCCGTCCCCCCGCTCTAGTCCGTCCATCCTCGACCTGATTGGGGGTATATCTAAAGAAGCTGAATACTCAACCCAGATACGCTATAAGGCAACCACTGGGGCTGAAAGGCTACAAATACACCGGTGAGAGGCACTAAAGTCAAGAGCACCCAGGCCATAGCCAGTCCAGCCTAGGGTTCTTGGCATGAAAGGCCTCTTTGGTGAGGAGTGGCGCATAGCTCTCCAAGGACACCTTTCCCAACGTTCCTAACGGAAGCCGAAGGAAGTGGGTAGAAGCCACGAAACCGTTCAATAAGAGGGTCTCTTCCCTATTCATCACTGGGTAAGGAAGAGGGTACGAAAATACACCTCTGGTTGCTTTCAGTTGCCTTCGGCACCTAGGTCCTTATGGCCATGAGTCGAGATACAGAGGATGACTACTTGAATGGTGCACAGCCAGAGCCCTCATTTGAGTAGTCGATTCGCTGATCACCCAGCAGAAAGTATGAGTAAAATGGCCGTGAACGCTAGATTCCAGTTCTGGCTCCATCGGCTGGGCTGGGTTTAGGTCGTTTGCGACGTCGCAGCTGAGAAGAAGGAAGCAAGGACTGGAGATGGGTAGAAAATAAATACTCTCGTAAGTCAACTTTATTTTACTTTATTTTCTCGATTTGATTGTATATGAGAAAACCAGCAATTCAAGTGCAGAATGCTATATGCAGAGCAATGGCTACATACAAGGAAAGCTCATCTTAGCTTCACCTGTTCAAAAGAAACAAGTTACTAGACTCCAGCACCACGGTGAGGTGTGAGCTTATCGCTGGAGGCCTGGAGGCCATCGAAGATGACCGCCAGGCACCTACTTCCTCAGTAGAATTTCAGTCAACGTGTCGGGGGCACATTCTCAGCGCCAGCCGCACGAGAACACTTGTTCAGTGTCCACAACAGATCACCACAAAACTTGTGGGCGTAAATGAGGGCACTTCTTCAGTGCCGTCAGTCAGAAAATGAGGACACTTCTTCAGTGCCGTCAGTCAGGAAGTGAGGACACTTCTTCAGTGCCGTCAGTCAGGAAGTAAGGACACTTCTTCAGTGCCATCAGTCAGAAAATAAAAACACTTCTTCAGTGCCATCAGTCAGAAAATGAGGACACTTCTTCAGTGCCGTCAGTCAGGACATGAGGACACTTCTTCAGTGCCGTCAGTCAGGTAGTGAGGGCACTTCTCCAGTGCCGTCAGTCAGAAAGCAAGGGCACTTCTTCAGTGCCGACAGGGACATAAGGACACTTCTCCAGTGCCGCCAGGGACATAAGGACACTTATCCAGCGCCGAAGGAACACGCGGGCCTCACTGGTGATCAGCCTCATGAGTAGTGTCCTTCTTTTCGCCCTGAGGCGAATCAACCCGTTGGTCCCGTTCATCTTCCTGGCCTTGTACTTGCCGCTGCTGATCCTCCTCCCTTTGCTGCTGCAGGCGCTGCAGCTGGCGCCGTTCCCTACGACGCTCCCGGCTATTTGGGCCGTCCATGCGAGGACGATCCTGCCAGCCACGAGGACGGGGAGGGGAAGAGGGGGGAGGAGGGGGAGGATGTCCCAGGTTCTGGGATGCCGCAGCCTGTAACGAGAAGTCATAGTCAGCATAACTTTAGCATAAGAGTAGCAGTAGCAGTCTTACCACGGCGGCCAGGGCGCGGGCACCAACACGACACTTCGCAGCGCCGTGACCCCAGCGTCGACAGAGAACACACCACTGGCCCTTCTGTACGGTACACTGTTAGCTTCAATAAATTAGATGGATTTTTGCTAGTGCTACCTTCTTTGCCTTCTTCACCTTGCCCTCGCCAGGGCCGCGCCGGTCGCCATTGTTCCGGTCAGGATTTCTCCCACTGGAACCAGAGGCAGCAGCTGGCTGACGAGATGTAGCCGAATCGGAGGTCGTAACCGAAGCCATCTGAGTAGCCATTTCTGCTGATGAGAAAATAGCAATGGTGGTTGTGGTGATAGCTCGAAGGGCAGGAGGCAAAAAGAGGGAGAAGAGAAGAGGATGGGGAAATAAAAAAAATTGTCCACAGCGAGTGTTTGTGCGAGGGGTATGATGGCGTCTCGCCTCCTAGTGTTGTCTGGTGGTCATTCATTCACTTTTGTTTATGGATCTTCCCCAAATACACTAGAGGTACAACATGCAGCAAGCACATAGTATGCACAATGTACCTATATAGTTGCCACTCCAGTATCTGGGTTCCAAGCCGTTCAGCGGATTACTGATATAAAGAGTAGTCAATACCTTATCTCTAGTGCACATCTTTGGGTAGTCTATCTCACTTAAAGGTATTGCTCTGATGGGAAAATACTGCAAAGTATGGGAAGTTTGCAACGCTACCGCCCAAGGTCTCATGGAAAGTCCTGTATCCGAATCACTCGTTCAAAAGAGTAAACGGGGTTAGCATGCTGAGCACACCCTTCTACTATCGCTACTACGCAGGACATAGTTGACAAATAGCTCGGTGCAGTTACTTCCTATAATCATATAACCAATGTTATTCTGTTCCCGAGGCCTAAAGGCTATGCTGTGCAGCTAGTACTAGTTTTCTTTGCTGGATCCCTTAAGACATAACCACCGTAGTATATTATCCGGTCTGAACGCAAGGTGAGTTGAGGTACGATCGATAACGTAGGGGCCCATGTACAATGGTTGAGCAAAATACAAGTGTACTCTACAAAGAAGGAATTTAATGTTGTTGACGCAATTGTATTTGCTGGACAATCGGACTCAATTTTCCATTACTTGAAAAAAATCAACAGAAGGGGTCGCTCGTGTATCAAAACTAAAGCTTATATATGAGAGCAAGCTCATCTTAGCTTCACCAGTCCAGATCGGAAGCTGGTTACTAGACTCCAGCACCACGGTGAGGTATGAGCTTATCGCCGGAGGCCTGGACGGATGATCATCGGAGATGGCGACCAGGCACCTACTTGCGCAGGATTTTCGTCCATAAATTGGTTCAGGGGACATATTGTAGCGCTATCAAAGGTGATCAGGACACATTGCAGTGCCCATCAAAGGTGACGATCACATATTGTAGTGCCGTCATATTAAGGATCTCTCACTGTGTATTATTTTACTCATCGAGTTCCATTTGGTCAGAGCATGACGCTTCCTCGGGAGCTACCCGTGGAGCTGGCCGCATTCGCGACTCTGCTGAGCGCTGGGGGCGCTGATCTTGGGGAGACTGCTGCTGGGGGAGCTGCTCCTGAGGGGCGTGCTCCTAGCGTCCCAGCTGCTCCTGCGCCTCCTGCTGCTGCCGCTCTGCCAGCCGACGTGCCGTGCGACATTGCCTCAAGCTTATACGAGGGCGCTGCTGCGGCGCGCCCAGAGGGTGGTAATAAGTAACCAGAGGGCAGCTACTTCTTCCAGTAGGGAGGACCCTGGTCTGAGGACTGCTACATATTTCAGTAGCAAGAATCCTTGCCTAATTCAAATCCATTAGATTTAAACTATTTATAATGTTTAGGAGAATCAAACACACTATCAAGAGAGTAATATTACAGAGAACAGCACTGTAAAGATGGCACTCCTCCACAGTGTGTCCCTATTTTTGACAAGCCAGGCATTTCTTGCCCTACTAACAAATGCGGGTGAGTATTTTCCCGCGGAAGCTGTCGCTCCATGGACATACCTTCTTCGTCTTCTTCGTCACCTTGCCCAGCCCCCGATCAGGTGGACGCAGACCACCGTTGCCGCGATCGGGGCGTCTCCCACCAGAACCAGATGCGGCAATGGAGGCATGCATGTTTGCATTGAAACCTTGGACTGCCGTACTCATATTGATTGAGCTTGCTTGTTCAGCGATACTGTCTTCTTGAGTTTTGGCGATGGGAAGAGAAAGGGAAGAAGAAAGGAGAGAGAGAAGAGGAAGAAAAGAATCTATCTACAACTGCCAGTGTTGCGCAGTGGTCAATCACCATCACCACACAACACTTCCCAAAAGGGAATGGTGGGTTCATGTCTCCCATAACAGAATGTTTCCATGTACCTACAGCGAGCCGATTTTCCCTCATGAGATGATTGCGACTGGCGACTCGAATCATTCCCTAGCCCCCGCGCGGTGTATAACAACATCGATGGATTCACAGAGACTTGAAGTGAGTGCCGTCCTGTTGAGTAATTCTACACGTTCGTCACTGAAATGTTTGTCAGATCTTGAATTAACGAAGACAGGCAACAACAGATCCACCGTGCGTTGATACTGGCTTCAATACGCGCTTCAAGCCCTGCGTCTCTCCCTTCCGCCATGAGTGGAAATATGAGCCTGTAAGTATCCTATTGCTCCGAATCTTTCTGTTACTTGTGTTTGGTCTTCCTTCTGTTGTGCTTTGAAGAGTTGTGCTAACGTTTGAAGCTCAATTAACGCCAAAGAAAGCATCATTGACCTCGGACAAAGCATTACTCGCATTGACAATTCTCCCGTCCGATGGCTTTGATCCCATCGACTATGGCCAGCTCAAGCAATTCAAATACACCTTTTCCCGGAGGCTCGCCCAGTTGAGCTGATAACAGGCATTGTCGAAGGGCCAGCCGTAGGCATGGATTGCCTTATGCATGACGGATTTAAAGAAGGGGAAATGGCATGGAGTGGAATGGTCTGGGCTACAGAGTCGACTCGAAAAGTCCCAACCTCTTACAATTTTTCCTTTCTTTGTAATTGACCGGGTTAGGTCAACTTTCAGGCTCTTGGGGTCCTTGCCAACTCACCTGAGCCAGTTCGGAGGCCTCATCAAGCCATTTAATTGGTAGTAGCAGCATGTAAGGCAGGTATATGATGAGCACGAGCTGATGACTCGTATACACGGCGCTCTCTGAAGAGAGATAATTGCAATGCTGTATACCCAGTAACACAACGCTTAATAAGATTACCCACATAAAAGATCATATGTCCTCGATCTCCATACGAAATCACAGTGTACGAAGGTTTAGCCATTGGTACTTATACCTAGGAAGCAACAGCTACATTACAGGTCATTCAAAGAGCGGTTGCTCTCTTTGATCTTCGACGGTTGTTCGTATGCTCTACCATATGAGTGAAAAGAAGCCAGCTTCTTTGGGCATACTTGCATATTCCTAATCGCAGACGAGCAAGCAAGTTCCCGATTCTTGAGGCTATTCTCTAGCTAACTACGTCATGGATACTGGTCTCCATCTTCCTCTTTTTCATCATCATGACCCTCGACTGGCCGCTGGCTTTGTTGGAGGTGGCCATCCAGCAGCTCCAAATAGAGCTGCCGGCCCACCTCCCGCAACTGCGCATTTTCCCCTCTCAATTCCTCTAATCCGTGCGAAAGTTGCTGAAGCTGCAGATGCAGCTGCACATTCTCCTCGCGTTTCCTCCAGGTGCTGCTGTTACTGCTGCTGTCGCTCCTGCTGTCTGCGCATCCTGCAACGGTATCTGGCATTCATTCCCTCCTTCCGGCGCCGCCGCTGGGGGATTGGTCCGCCTCGAGGTGGAGTTCTATTAAACTGACATTAACTCATATAGTGTGGTAGGAGTGTTATCTGTCCTTACTTGGGCGTTCGAGGGCCCGGCACGTGAGAGGCAATCTCCCTCCTTATAGCCGCGCCGCTAGCACAGCTTGCACCGCACCTCCTGTATTGTGATATGCATCGTCAGAATATTTAAAGTGAGAGTGACGTATTGGTGCGTACCATGATGCGGGCTGGCTTCTGCCCACCGTGAGTGCGGCCATTGCCCTCATCCCCCTTGTTGGGATTCCTCCCACCCGAGCCGGAGGAAGCTGCTGGTTGGTGTTGACTGAAGGTAGTGGAAGACATATTGGAAGGATTGCTGACAGATCGAAATGGAGAAAGGGGAAAGATGGTAGTTAGAAGTAGCAGGAAAGGGAAAGGGCGAAACACATCCACTTTGCAAAGCAGTTTTGTTTTGATATGGCCTATGGCCTCACTATGCCCTTTTAGGACGATGTGCTGAAAGATGGTGAATGCTCATCGAGCAAAGCTAGTAGACAAAAAAAGTACTTATCCTCCTCTTTTCTTCTCTTTCATTTCTTTCCTTTACTGTCTCTCACCATAACCAACATTCGTTCAAATAGTAATGGGACACATGCACAATTGCCCAGATTATAAACGCAGCTATGTCATCCGGTCCTATATATAGACTCAAGCAGTAAAAGCTGTATGTAGGTCTAGTAGTAGGCTTCGCTGGTGTAGGCAACATCAGTCCCCGCGGACAACCCAGGATCTGGAGATAAGAGAGTACATGCAGTCATGAAGAACACTCCAACACAACGCCATGCTCAGTTTGCACACTCGAGAATCTAGGGACTAGCAACTTTCTACCACGAACCAACCAGACAACAGAAGACTGTCCTCGGCGCAATACGTCAAGTTTTTCAACAGAGAAGTATGTGTGGCAACTAACTATTCTCAACAGAATCACGTTATTGACGTTGAGTACCATCCTCAATGTGTCATTCCAGCCTATAGTGAACATCGTACGGCACAGTATGTTTATTGATCAAATTAAGTCCCTGGGAAGTTACCCAATGGTTTTGATCTCCGAGCCACAGTGGTTCTCTCCCTCTTAAACTCGAATCGCCACGAGGTCAAGGCAAGGGGTTGTACATGAGTATTTTATCCAGAACTGACCTCAATAGTGCCTAAATCTTTGTGGCACGTGGATACCACGTTTCCTTCTACCGTCCCGGCGATTTTACGTTTGACAGACACGATGAAGCACTGGCACAAAGAAATGGCGAAAACATCCAGAAGCTTCCAGGACCCAGCAATCCTTACAAATGGGGCAAAGTGAGATGCTAGCTTGTTGACAGAACAAATGCCGGACAGACCTGATGGCGCGATAGTGGACTCGAATTGATCAACGTGCTTTAGCTTGCAGCCTTTCCCCGATAAGCACGGCTAAGCAACAAATCGCACCTGAGGTTACATTGCATACACAGACCTCAAATGGCTCTGTCCAATGAACCTCAATTAATACTCCGGACTAAATGCCAGCGAATGCTGCATGATCGTGTTACCGACGGAGTCCGTCCTTTGCCTAAATGCAAAGAACAGATCTCGATGGCGCGACCAGGTGAGCGTCGATAAAAAGGGACCATCCATCTTCTCGTCTGGAACCATCAACCAGTCTCATCGCAGATCAAGATGTGTATGTTTGTCCGGCCCGTTGCCTAGCTATACTGACAATACCAGCTCCACCAGGTGATACCATTGCCAGCAACGCGATAACTACCAGTTCGATCAACGCCAAAGGCGACCTCGAAAAGCACGACTACGAAATCACAGCCACGTCTACCGAAACCGACGACTACCCTGCTCCCACAGAAGAAGAAAAGATCTCCCTGCGCAAAGTCCCCGCGACCCTCCCTCTGGTGTCGTTTTCGCTGTGTATTGTCGAATTCGCGGAGCGTGCATCCTACTATGGCGCCAAGAATATCTTTTCAAATTTCATCCAATTTCCTCTTCCAAAGGGTATACTGCTACCCGTGTTCGTCTTACGGACAAAAGCTAACTGAAGACAGGTGGAAATGGAGCCGGCGCTCCCCCGAGGGGCACACAGGAGACGGCCGGTGCTTTGGGAATGGGCCTGCAGGCTAGCTCGGGACTAGTCCTCCTGTTCACCTTCCTGGCTTATGTCCTGCCTATTCTCGGTGGATGGTAAGTTGGTCCCCATTTTTGGTAAACCCTTCTGACAGCGTAGGTGGGCCGACGTCTATGTGGGCCGGTACAAGGCAATCTGCGTTGGTGTAGCAATCTGCGGCATCGCACATATAATCCAGATCATCGGCGCTATACCGTCCGTCCTCCAGAAAGGCCCAGCCCACGCCGCGCCTCCGTTCGTAATCGGCCTTCTCCTTCTGGCGCTTGGGGCTGGGATCTTCAAGCCAAACATCGCACCCACGATCCTCGACCAGAATCGCCAAAAGAAGCAGTACACGAAGGTCCTGAAGACAGGCGAGAAGGTCATTGTCGATCCGGAGTTGACCACCACGCGAACGATGCTGATATTCTACGCGTTCGTGAACGTTGGGGCATTTTATATGCTTCCCACCGCGTACGCGGAGAAATATGTCGGGTTCTGGCTGTCGTGGGTGCTGGCGGGAGCGATATACTTTCTTCTCCCGGTTGTGCTGGCGTTGGTGTATAAGAAGACGTACAAACAACCTCCGAGCGGCAGTTCCGATCTTACCAAGGCCGTGAAGATCATCTCAACCGCTCTCCGACGCAACAAATACCGCGTTTGGAACAAGAATTTCTTTGACGCCGCTAAGCCGAGCGCGCTCGCCGCGGAAGGGATCGAGGTAGATTGGAGCGAGAAGCTTGTGGACGATGTTCGACGGACGTTAGGTCGGTTAACCCTAAAGCTTTCAGAAACTACTCTAACAATCAGAGTCGCACAGTGGCCACCGAAGTCTTCTTCTACTTTCCCCTCTGGATTCTGAACGACGGTGGCATCGGCTCCGTCGCCAGTAATCAAGGTGCCTCGATGACTACCAATGGCGCCCCCAATGATCTCCTCAACAATTTCAACGCCTTGACAATCATCATCACGATTCCCCTCCTCAGCCACGTCGTCTACCCCACTCTCGCGAAGCACCGGATCTCCTTCGGCCCCGCAAGCCGGATCGCCTTCGGATTCGTCCTAGCAACCATCTCCAGCGTCATCGCAGCGATAGTCCAGTGGCGCGTGTACGAGACCTCACCCTGTGGCTACCAAGCCTCGACATGCGATGGCGTCAGCCCACTGAGTATTTGGTGGCAGATCCCGAACACGGTGCTGGGTGCGCTCTCGGAGTGTTTCTGCAATGTCACGGCGTATGAGGTGGCGTATTCGCGGGCGCCGCCGAGCATGCGTGGCCTAGTCGTGGCTGTGTTTTTGTTTATGAATGCACTGTCCAGTGCACTGGGGGAGATATTGATTCCGGCGACGAGGGACCCATGGCTAATTTGGATCTGGGCCGCGCCGGGTATTGCGTTGGCTGTGCAGACGGTGGTATTCTGGTGGAGGTTCAGACACCTGAATGATGAGGAGTTTATGACGGATGAGAAGGATTATCAGTAGTGATATACACTTCCCCACACCTTGTACGTGTAAGCTCGAAAATGGATAGCTCATCGATTACTGAGATCAAGATAAATTTTCTTCACAAACACCTTATCCTCTCGCCACAGAACACCACTCACTCCCCTTACCATTAACAAGTCGCGTCCGCGTCCAAATATCCACAATCAAATGAGATCCTTGACAAATAAGATCGATCAAAATCACAATTTCTTCCCATCATACTCTTTAAACTTCAACGCCTTGATATCAATCCCAGGGATCGCGCGTACCTACACCCTCAGCATTGCCCATTATTACATCCAGGGACAGGACAAACATACATTAATCGCTGTAGGCTGATCCTCACCCGGAAGCGAAGACTGAGCATACACGCTCGTCCCACAAGTGCGACAGAAATAATGCGGATAATTGCGCGATGCGAAGCGGTATTCCTGGCTTCATTAACCCAGTGTATAGACGCTAGAACGGGGAGTTAGGATACTGTAACTGCGTCCTTGTCCATCTCAAAGGTAACCTTTGAGGTGGGGACGAAAGTGAGCATGTAGCCGTTGATGTGGCAGATGGAGCCTGTGTCTGTCAGCTGGAGGTACGATGCCAAGATTGGGAGTTGTACAGTTGCATGAGACGACCTCCGTTTCTTCGATTGGAGGGGAGGTGGAGAAGGAGAGTTTGACGGCGCCGCAGTGGCAGCTTGCGGTGTAGGACTTTTGATCTGACATTGTGACTGATGTTGCTGGTTGTGTCTTGATGCGGGGTGGGAGATGTGACTATATATCAGCATCTCACATCTCGTGTCCTCACAGCTTTATATGTACCCAGTTGTTGAGTGGTGGTTGGGAACGCCCCGAATCAACCGTTTCCCTGGATTGTCTCAGCCTCCTTGTAATACGAGTCTTTGAAACCGTAGACCTCGGCCGCATGAATACGAGGGGTGACTCAGTTCTGACAGAACAGACATATTTGATTTCCTAAGTGGGATATGTGGCCAGATCATTCATAAACGTAGCTATGGCAACGACTCATCCTATGTAGATATAGCTTTCCTTAGCCAGCAGGCGTCCGTATTCGTTAACTGTGTTTAATGAGAAGTATTTCCAAGGGGAAACAATGACATCACCTCTTTTCTGGACCTTTGTATTTTGTTGGCTTTATCTACGTCGCATAATGTATTCATGTGAGTTTAGTGTCTGCAAGCGTCTCACAAAATTTAAGAGAACGGAAATAGGATTGTTGAAGGTTGGGTTGAGGGGC
This sequence comes from Aspergillus lentulus, assembly GCF_010724455.1. The sequence continues at coordinate 21,348 of NW_022983906.1, read as the reverse complement.
CATGGAGAAGCAAAACAGCAACTGCGATCACATGGATAAGCAATATTTCTAGGGCAACATTGCCATAAACAGTCCATGATCTGAAACTTGATCGACAAAATTAAGTCTACTTTCCTCCAGAATAGCATCCCAGATTCAGTCAAGCCGCACGGGTATTCCAGATTTGCAAATAAGGGATCTATATATCCTTCCGCGCATGCCTACTATACTTCTTCCTCAGCGTGGCCCCAGCCTACCCAGGTTAATATGTACTCTGGAAAATAGAGACAGAGACTCACTCTTATGAAAACAAACAGAATAAGTATGAACGCAATAGGCAAAAACGCCAGCGTGGAACTCGCCCACCCCACCCCAACCTTTTGCTACATCACTGTCGCCAACAAGGGAAATCCCGCACCGAAACCTAACTGGAAGAGATCGTTCGCCCCAAGCACCGACGCCGAACAAGCCGGATACGCGTTGGGAGATAATTCAGAATAGAGTTCAACAGAAGAAAAGCACCCACTGCTAAGAAACTGGAGCTGATGATATGTATGATCCAGTGGATTTCCGGCCGTGCGCTCCAGCCGAACCAGAATAGACGGACGTGGGATGAGACAAGCGCCGAGGATGGCAGGTGCAAGACGAGCTTCTGGTGAAATGTTGTTGTTTTTGTTGAAATGGGGCTTGAGGTACTTGTGCATTCACCAGTAGTACGGCGGAATGGTCAGAAGAGCGGCGACGAGGATACCGAGGAAAGCAAGGCCTAGTGGCCGAGGTTAAAGTAGTAGATTCCCCCGAAGGCGATGGGAAAGGACTTGGACAAGATGTACAGAAGGCCGTAGAGGAGCACAATATAGGGATTGAGAAGGAAGACTATGGGCTGCGTAAAGTTGAGAGTAAACAGTCCGACCTGTACAATCATGAGGATTTCTCGTCCAGTAAGATCTTCACTTTTGATCTGTGGCTCGCACTTTAGGATCTCTCATCTAGGCAGTTAGCGCAGCCGATATGCACGTCGATAGAGGATATTCACTGATGGTGTCTCCGGGAGGAAGAACAGCAACATCAGAAGTGAGAATCTCAACAACCATATCAGTTCCTAGATAGTTCATTATTTTGCTTGCGCTGCAAATCCTCCAACCAATGGTCCATCACAGGACCGCTCACAGCACTGATTCCCAAGATGCCAATTGCAAAGGCACATTTTGCTAGTCGCAACATGTCAGCAATTGTAGTGCCGCCCTGCTTATATTAGCTGGCTATCACTCTAGTTACAAGGATCCATACCATAGCTAGACCAGACGATCCAAGAAATCCAGTCAGAAATAAAAATTCAAGCAGTGTCACTAGATCCCCCACCAAGGCTGTCGGGACTTTTAGGGCAACGAAGATAGCCAATGTGAAGATATATGCTGGATCACGTCCTATGCAAGGAACCTCACTCATGGGTGACCAAATTAGCCGTATCCAGCAATGAACAGGCCCAGCTCAGCGTTGTGGTCATATGGCTGACATGAAAATCCTGCATCACAGTGAGGATTCTACCTCATCAGCATCAATCACACTAATGGTATAGGCGGGACTGCAAACCTCTGAATCATTCCCATCCCTCCACTTCATGACATTGGGATCTTTCCCATGCTCCGGATTGATCCGCACACCTGTGAGGTCTTGGAATCGACGTCCATGATGCTCCCACACTGAGGACGGAATCGCCGGTTCAGATGCCGTGTTGGCAAACACGTCCTCATCTGCAACGCTATCCCCATCGGTGCGACCGGTAAAAGCCATGCGACCTGATTTCTCGAGGTTAGTTGTATCGCTTCCATAGTGACGGGTCCTTTTCCTCCGCATACTTGAAGGATCGCCCGTTGGTGAGGAGTCCAATGGTATGGCCAGCTACCGAATTCCGCATGAGCGTGGACATACTGTCTAATTCCGGACAAGTTGTGCTATTGATCATTGTTCCAGCATGTTGTCATCCATATGGTGGAATTAATATCATTGCGATCCGCAACAGTCGATGACTGCGATACTCCCATTGCTTTCTTGTTCCGGCAACACGACAGCGCAACCTGAAATCAATATAAGGGCTCGCAGAACGATCCCGCGTGGATAATGCTGCTTCCTGACTGATTACGTTTTAATCTCTGTGTTTCAGTCCAGAGGTTCTTGGTGACGGGATAAGTGGACTTCAGTCGGCATATTGATCATTGGGCGAATCTCCGCATCAGTCTTTCCAGCCTTTAGAGAGGGTCTGCTGGCATGAACTAAATAACTGGTTACGCCAAATACACCGAACTTGCATGAAATACATTCAATTGGAGGGGCAGCAGAGTAATGACGAGAAAAGGGATGATGAGGAGGCAAACGTAAGTGAAGGTTGATTCTCAAAAAACTATCACATGGAGCGTTTAGATACTCGGAAAAATCATCGAAGGATACGACCTCCTGACAGGTTCGAGGGCCTTTGAGTTTGTTTCCTTTGCATGTCTCTCTCCATATTCGCATGATTAGTATCTATGAGTTAGTGGCTTTTACAAGTGCTTCATTATGTCTGTCTTGTCATCGTGCATTAAACATGAATTCCTCATCTAGGTTGGTTGGCCATATATCACAGGATAAATGTCAACCATCGTATTATATATACTACATCACTTCCACACCACAAAAGCCAATACGTATCACGGCGTCAATCATGCCGTCTTAGGAACAGTCTCTTCGGCAGTCTCCAAATGCGAATCCCGAGCCTTCTCCTGCTGCATCTCGCGGAAGGTAATGGTGGGAGTCCAGTGCTTGCTCAGCCGGGCACTGCTCACCTCGCCGTACAGCTCATCCACCTGCTCGAGGGTAAGGCCCTTGGTCTCGTAGATCATAAAGTACACAAACGAGATGCAGAGGAAGCAGCAGCCGCCCCAGATGAAGAAGATCTTGGACTGCAGGTTGGCGTTGCCCGGGCCGTAGTCGACCAGATACGGGGTGGAGTAGGCGATGGCCCAGTTGAGCAGCCAGTTGGTGGCGGTGGTCATGGAGAGGGACTTGGCGCGGATCTTGAGGGGGAAGATCTCGCCGGTGACGACCCAGGCGCTGGGGCCCCAGGTCGAGGCGAAGAAGAAGATGTAGATGCAGATGAAGGCGATGGCGGCCTTTTGGGCGGGCTCGTTGTGGACGATGACGACGCCGTTGGCGTCCTGGCCGGTGGTGGTGGTGCCGAGGATGGCAACGAGGAACTGCGAGACGCACATGCCGACGGCTCCCCAGAAGAGGACGGGGCGGCGACCCCATTTCTCAATGGCATAGAGGCCGGGGAAGGTGGAGCCAACGTTGACGCAGTTGGTGATCAGACTGATGGTGAAGGAGTTCTTGAAGCCGGAGTTCTTGAAGAACTGGGTGCCGTAGTAGAAAATGAAGTTGATGCCGGAGAGCTGCTGCAGGGCCTGCAGGCCGCAGCCAGTCAGGAGCCGCTTGAGCAGGTTGCCCTTGAAGCAGTCGAGGTAGGTGGATTTGCCAAGGCTGAGCTCATATTCGTGGTTGGCCTGGATCTCGGCCAGTTCCTCACGGACAGCCGAGTCATCGGCAGGGAGGCGGCGGAGACGGCCAAGGGCTTTAGCAGCGCCTTCGACGTTGCCGTTCTTGATCATGTACCGGGGCGTGTCAGGGAGGATCAGCATACCGCCAACAAGAATGATGGACCAGGCAAACTGGACAGCGATGGGGATGCGGTAGCTGCCGGTATCCATGCGGTGCTGGGTTGAGTTGTTGACGATCGAGGCCAGCAGGAGACCGATGGTGATGGAGAGCTGGTAGGCACCGACGATAGTGCCTCGAATCCACTTGGGTGCGGTTTCAGATTGGTAAAGAGGGACTGTCCATTAGCAGGATCCTTCAAGACAATGGGAGAAGACATACTCAAAGCAGAGATCAGACCGACACCGAGACCGGCAAAGAAGCGACCAGCCAGGAAGAGGGGGATACCCGTGGCGGCAGTCTGCAGGATGACTCCCAGGTTAAACACCTGGGCCGAAGCAATCAGACCCCAGCGACGACCGATCCGGTCACCCATGGGAGCAGCAGCCAGAGCACCGAAAAATGTACCAGCAGAGAGGATGGAGACGATGGCGGCAGACTGAGAGGAGGTGACGTTCGGGTGTCCGGTGGAATCACGGTAGCCGGTGGAGAATTGCGCTTGCCAGTAGGGCATGGCAAGAATGCCGCTGATTGTTCCTGTGTCATATCTAGATCGGTGAGACAAGATCATTGCAAGTGGAACTCAAGAGTGAAAGAACCTACCCGAAGAGAACACCTCCAAAGGCGACGAAAAGACCGATGACAATGGCCGGCCAGGACTTGCCTGGCACGCCTTCTGGCTTCTTGAGCATGAACCCCATTGTGCGATTATTATTATGAGCAGATGGAGAAGAGGTGTCGACTGGAGAAGAGACAATGCCGGTATGTCGGGGAGATGGGGTGCCTTTTATGTGACGGAGTAAGTGAGACAGTTACACTGCAGCATGGGGCAAACCAATCGATGCCGCCCGCAAAAGACGCAACCAACTCCTCGGTTGAATCTTATTCGGTCAGCAAGTCATACTCGGTTCTACCTCCTTGGCGGAAGTCTAATCCCTGCAATCTTGGCGGGGGATAGAAAGTTGTAGACTCGACGATGACCAGTCGCCATACCAGTCCTTATCCGTCACGCGAGGCCTAGATCCAGCCAAGAAAGTCGAACCAAAGTCATGAAGGCGACTTTACTCGACAAGACGACCGGTGAGGGACTTTCCCAGATCGACCGGGGCAGAGCTGGCCGTGGGTGTGGATAACGTGTATCCCCATGGGGGAGAGCGGGAGGCCTGAGAGAGGACCATCGTTCGGCTTCCCCCAGTTTCTGCGACACCGGGCCGGACGGACGGTCTGTGTCGCAGTCTCTGCTGAGTCTGACTGGGGGATTTAACTGTGCCCCGGAGAAATGGTTTATAGTCAAAACGCCGTCCCGAGACGATGATTGGTTCGAGTCAAACATTTCCGCCGAGGATTCTCCCATTGGAACATTTCTCATCTCTCGGCGTTAGTGGCTGAACTCTACTGGCAAAGTGCTTCGAGAATGATCGTTTGCCCTCATAGAGCCAGTCACACTCCGACTGTTTCCCTGAAATATTTACCGAGAATCTTCCTGTTTCCCTGCAGTTGGGCATGTGAATGGCCGTATTCCTCCGACTGCGGGGCCCCGCAACCCCAGCACCGCAAACTACCTGCATTTACTGATCTGACCGAAGGGCACACTGTCATGTGTTTCTCCCTCCTTTTAATCCGTTGTCCCGTCGAGTGTCGATTCCGACTTTTTGGATCGGGACGACAAAGTTCGGGCTTGAGACCATCGGGCCAGTGTCTCGTGTTGAACTTTATTGATGAACTTAATCAATTGATTCCCACACCGACTATGGATCAATAAGGTCATCGTATGATCTAGTTCAGTGATCGCAGTGGCGAGAAAGGCAAGAGTTAGCGACGTCCATGTACTGTCCCTGCGGGAACACAGACCCTTGTGAGAGCATGACATTCTCCGTGTTGTGGGCCGATATATATGCACAATGGTAATATATATTTCACCTCGATAATGGGAGCTATACAATTATGATTCTGTCTATCTTATCTATGTGAGCGTGTGTGTATGTAGATCCCCGCTGTGTAGCAGAACGGCGCAGCTGTTCAAGAACATTTTCGACGATGGCATAGTTACCGCACGTGTAGGAACAGTGAAAAATACAATATCAACCTGTAGGAGGGGTTCGCTCTGCTACATATATGAGCGACCATGACTAAGCAAAGTCGCATTTACAAGAAACGGACGAATGGAGATACCATATCCCAGCAAAGTGTTAGGTTTAGGCTCAACGAAGGGGTGGAGTGTTGGGGTGAGCCTTTTGATATATAGTAAAGTGACAAACTGTTGGATATTGTCCCTGTCAAGCGAGGACCTGTGAATTCCCTTTCTGGTTAGTTTTCCTGTTTTGGGTATGGTCTCCTAAAACACTATCTTATAAACACTGCCTGCATCATGACCTCTAGTATACGCAGGAGGTCGCAATTTGAGGATGTCCAGTCACAAAACAAAAGTTCCGTCAAGAACAGTAGAAAGATAAGAGTTAAGCTCATCACGATCTCCCTCATCACCCGCTGATCACCCACTGATCACCCGCCTACCCCAGATTACCTGCAGGCAATCGCCGCCTGTCCTAAACGAGGTATGGAGAATTTTTTCGAATGCACTTTTGTGTTTGAGATGTGTTTTGCGTCCGCTTCTTAGATTTTGGTTGAGTGCCAGGAAGAGGAGTGCAAGTAGTATGCAGAAAAATTAAAGAGTTTGCCATTAATCATCGATATTTTAACGTGGGAAACAGGGGGAAAGCGTCCGAGAATGCCACTTAGCCTGTACTCGCGGTGAGGTTGCCGAGCTAAGCAAACTAGGATACTCGCTTTTGGACACTCGCTATAAAAGAAACGGAGAACAGGTGTCTAGTATGTAAGATTGATGCATTTCCCTTTCCACTTGTGAGCATCTCCTTGAACAAGCTCTTCGAACATCCACTTTGCCAAGTCCAGCCGACTAATAGTCCATCCAATCTCGACGCCCTGCTCCTCCTCATCTTGGCTCTTGAAGACCTCGTCCTCCCAAATCCAACCTACTCGGATAGATTCACGCCCTTTCATTTTACCATGAGTCAACAGCGGCGGTCGTAGCATAACGTAGCCACCAAGAGGCGAATCAGCTTCCTTGGCTGCTTCGCGTACAACCTTCTCCAAAACGGCAGTGTCCTCCTGGGCGATTGGCAGAAGCCACAGGTAAAGTGGAATCAATAAAAGAGGCTGATCTCGTTGCGAGCCATGACCAGTCGACGATATCGGTATGTATAGGGGCGAGTTTGAGAGTCTGCCTGTGGATCTCAGCTCACGGAGAGCATTAATTGCTGCAATAGCAGAGTCTCCCGTGATGGTGGCATCCTGCATGCCGATTGGGCGGAATGGATTAAGTGAGAACTTGGGAAGACTCGTGACGCCACTGAAGATGAGTTCCGGATCGCTGCAAAGAAGCCTGAGCATCGCCTTTGCATCACGGGATGAACCTTCTGTGACGATGAGTTGTGACTCGACAATCTCGTTAGAGACGCCGAGACCTGACAAGATCTTTTTGAGTTTGGATTCATCCCGGACGACTACGACGGTCTTTATAAGTCAAAGTGGGAAAAAAAATGCAGGTGGGCTGAGTGACTTACGGGCAGCAGCGCGATGGCCCGCCAGTAATGTCGATGCTAGCACATGGCGCAGTGTAGCTCCGGAAGCCCCAACGAATGCCGCCTTAACAGTCATCAGGACTATTGACTGTATGAGAAGCCAGCTGAGGAATTTGGCATTTCTCTTACTCTCGGTTACATGTATTTTTATATAGCAGACGCGGGGAGAATTTTGACCGATGGATATCCTTCAGCGGAGGGAAGTTAGTCCGCTGTTGAAGATGGTTGGCGGAATCTGTATAGTCTCACTTTCTGATACCGCTCCATGTGGTCCGCTCGCCGTCCGCGGACACCGAAGGACGGCTGAGCCACCTTTTTGCAGGGCCGATAATGTTAAGTGAAAGCTAGAGACTATAGTCTAACATTCTTCTTTTTTAGTAGTACTTCGAGGATCTGGAATATGCAATATGTTCAATGTTTCGTGGCACTTCCGGATTGAGGAAAGGTCTACTTCGGTATTCACTGACTCCACTGAGCCTATGGCTGCGAAGATCATATCACATAGTAGGATCATTGCTCATTACTCCTCTTTTATAGGTAGATATGAAAAGCAAATCTACGAGTGCCAGCTAATACACAAATGTACTCATCGAATAGCCTCGTCTATAATCCGCGCGGCACGGAGGCACTTTTCATCCTGGAAGCGTGGAGCTACTACCTGGATGGCAGAGGGAGCTCCGTCAACAGCATCGGGGTCATCTGTCCTAATCAGCAAGTCTACCTTCTATGAAGTAGATATTCATGGTGTAAACTCACAGCTAGGCTGGACGCCATCGTCAATAATCATGGGGACAGGATCAAGTTCCTTGGAAGCTTCGCCGTAGGGGATGATACACGCAGGATACTATACGATATCGTAGTCAGTACATAGCCTCCAGGTATCCGTAAACGGACTACTTACATCCAGTAAATTCCAAATAACCGTATAAGGAGGCCACCCAAATGTATCATGCGGGACCGCCGTATTCTGCGCCCCAGGCGCAAGGACAACATCTAGCCCATTCCCAACCCAGCACCTGCGCCATGCATCCGCATACTCCTCTCGTGCCGTATGCAGCGCATTGATCTTTTCAAACGGCGGGAGCTCCATATCGACAGGAAACGGGCCCGTGAACATCGGCGAAGACATTTTAGCCACCGATGTCACGAGCGGCTCCCCGCTAGACGCGATGTGGTCGATGTGCGGTCCGTAGATGAAGTATTGGAATGCTAGGCGGCTTGCGTAGGCGAGGTCTCGCGAGGGGTCATCTGGAAGTCGGACTATGTGGTGACCGCGCTGGGATAGAGCTTTGATGGCGGACTCTAGAGCTCTCCGCACAGGAGGATGTAGTGGGAAGTGCTTGCTCTCAGGGAGGATGCCTATGGTTAACCTGTCTGGTGAGCCGTACTCAGGTGCTAGTGGGAGCTCCTGCCACGGTGATGCACTCGCAGTGACATCGTACTTCCAAGGTTCAGCCTTCAGCACCGTCGACATGAAGAGCTCGATATCTGCGAGGCTATGCGCCAGAGGCCCTGCGGATGGCTTGAGTCCTGGAATCCCTTCCATGGCTAGACCTGCTACCTGGCCGCCCCAGGGAATGCGGTCGGTTGTGGGCTTGAAGCCATACACACCGCAGCAGAGAGAAGGAATGCGGATCGACCCTGCGATGTCGGTTCCTACGCCCAGGATCGAACCGCGGAAGGCGACCAGCGCTCCCTCTCCGCCGCTTGATCCTCCGGCTGTTAGATTCGTGTTATGCGGATTTAAGGTCCGGCCGAAGACGTTGTTTTCGGAATCACCTGTCTGTGTTGTGTTAGTCATTGAACCCAGTTATGCAAGGGTATGCATGAGTAGGGCAGCCGACCATCATTGTCTGAGGGATATTCGTCTTCACATAAAGTACTGCCCCAAGGTCGAGTAGAATCCCCACAAGGGCTGATTTATGCGACACCGGCTCGTTCTGAAGAAGCGAGACATATCCAACTGTGCTCTGGATCCCCTCTAGGCAGAAACTGTCTTTGATGCTGATGGGAAGGCCGTGAAGCGGACCTATTACCTTGTTCTCTCTTTGCAGGTATTCATCTAAGAACTGCGCACGCTCGATGGCTTTGTGAAAGAAATGTTCCGTTAAACATGAAGTCTATCGTAATCAGTCGCCGGTATCTCATTGTATAATGGAGGGCACCTCTCCATGGATGCAGAAGCCACTTACCAGCTGCTGCGCAATCGCCGCCCTTTTGCAGAAGGCCGTCGTGACATCTACTGAACTAAACTCTCTTTCGGCAAGCTTCTTTAATAATTCCACCGCGGAGAAGTTCTCCGTGATGTCTAGCTCTTTATCCGAGAGAATGCCGCTTCGGCGAGCAATGTCAACCTCGATTAGATGGCCATTGGCAGGGACAGAGGCTCGGAAGTCGTCGCTGAGGCGCCATTCCGATGGGATTTGGGCGTCTAGTTGTTTGCGTTTTGCTGCGACAAGGGCCTGCCAGTCAGCCTTGGGTGAAGGGGATATGGTCATTTTTTCTTCTATGGACATATTGATAAGGGCATGCCTCGACTGTCTTATATAGCTGTGGCGCTAATAATGAGTACAGGCATTTACACATGCGAGGCTATGCGGGGTACAGTATAGGCAGCACTAAGAAACCAACGAGGTAATCTATCTACCAGAGTTTCAGATAGGAGAATGCGTCGACCTTCCTAAACAGGACAAGTGATGAGAACACGGCTCATATCACGGTAAATACGACACCATAAGACAGAAGAAGAGATTCTAAGTACCTCCGGCTGTATCTATGAATTCTCCCGTCTCATCATGACATCTTCCGGCTTCATACTAACAAAATTCGTCAAATAATACGCATCGATAATGATACGCTCATCCTCGCAACTCATCACCCCAACACAAACCAGTCCATTCAACCAGTTATATTTCCCCGCAGCCTCGATCCGTAGATGTGAGAAGAACTCGACGTCATCTTGTGTAACTGTCGGCGGTGGTCTCATGGCTGGGTTCTCGGCTACCTGTTTGGCATATTGTGTTCCCGGGCCGGGGCGGTAGAGACCGTGCGCTTGCACGAAGAGATAGTGGTCATCGACTGTCTTGATGGTGTATCGTGCGTCGAGGGTCATGGACTTTGATGTTGTTAGTGGCACGGTCTCTATATCGATACGGGCCGGGGAAGATCGGGAAAGGCGACATACATGCGTGCCCTCGATAACAGTCGCCCAGTCTGCACCACCCAGAGGAAGAACGGTTCCTTCAAGGTTCGGCCCCTTGAATGTACCGCCTGTTATGTTCGCGATGCTCCGAAATACGCCCGTTCCGTTGGGGGCACCGATATTGATTTCTTCCGAGGCGATGGTGCACTCGAGGCGGTAAATGAATTTCAGGCCTGGCCTTCGCATTGGGGGGCTATTTGGGTAGTAGGCATTTCCGGGGGAGTCATTGTTTGTGGTGGCCATGATTACTGCACGGTGTTGGATAATGTTGCCGGTAAGTGATGAAGTCAGTATTGCCTCTTTATCTATGATAAGAATCGGCAGTTACATTATGAGATATCCCGGCCTCATCTGTCCGTTATTGTCATAGAGAGCCGTTGCCCGAAAAGGCAGGTTGACCCCAACTCCATCTAAGAGATCGTGTATTGATAGCCTGGGGCCCGCGGGCTCCAGCAAGCACGAACTTAGATCGCAATGCTTACTAGGTGACAGTTTCTTCCGCATAGACTTTCCATATTAGAATGAGCTTCTTTGTTATCGGACGTCTCTAGAGTCATACTACCATCCCACGAAATGTTAGTCATTAGATATCAGCTGGGACATTTATACCTACCCTTTCTTTCCACCTAATGACTCCAATCCCTTCAAACAAGCCTTGCTACCTACATAAATCTGAATATACAATCATTATGGCATTCCTCGTCCAATCCCTCCTCTCCAACCCCGGAATCCCACTACAAGACCGCCAGGAAGCCCTAGACAGAGTGCTGTCCGATCCCGGGCTCCCAACACCAGACCCTACATCTTCCTTCTGGCTGCGCTCGCCCCATCCTGATCTGGCAAAAATACAGTCACCAAAATTACCAGCTGAAGCAGACATCGTTATTATCGGCTCCGGCGTAACAGGAACATCCATCGCAAGAACACTCCTGGAGTCTCGAAAACCTCGCAATAATGGTCCGGGACAACAACGTACCAGCCGTCCCGCGATCGTTATGCTAGAGGCCCGGGACATTTGTAGCGGTGCAACAGGCCGTAATGGGGGCCATATCCTCGAGACGGCGGAGGAATTCGCAGATCTGGAAGAAGCGCATGGGACTGACGCTGCGAGGAAGATATTGAGGTTTCGGCTCGCACATTTGCGGGAACTCCTTGCTGTAGCGCAGGAGTATGGATTGACGGAGACAGCTCAGGCGCGGAAAGTCCAGTTCTTGAGTGTTTACTTTAACCAGAAGGGGTGGAGTGAGGCTCGACATCGCTTTCAGCGTTTGAGGGAGGGATTGCCGGAGGAGACGGGGGAGTGGAGGCTGTATGAGAGGGAAGATATTCCAACGGTAGGAAGCAAATGTCAATACTTCGTATATATTTCCTAATGAGCGATATAGGAGTTTTCACTTCCTTATGCCCAAGGAATCATCGCCGGCCCGGCAGGTGCAATCTGGCCCTACAGGTTTATCACCGGAGTCCTGGGTCAATTGAAGACCAAATACCCGGACGACTTGAAGATCGAAACGAATACGCCAGTTACCGACATCGAAGATCACAGGAGGAAGGCCCCAAACGGACCCCGCTACACATTGACAACACCTCGAGGTACCATTCGCGCCCGCCACGTCGTGCACTGCACAAACGCCCACGTTGCTCATCTAGTCCCCGGGCTGAAGGGCCGTATCTGTCCCGTCCGCGGCCAGATGTCCGCGCAGCACCCTGGGACAAAGTTCCGAAGTCAAGGAGTGGAGCATTCATGGCTTTTCAACTATGACCGCGGATTTGATTATCTCACGCAGCTGCCGCCGTCGCCCTCGGATGCTGGCGGGATGATGATGTTTGGAGGCGGATTCTCTCAGGGCGAAGGAGGTGGGATCTCGGACCTCGGTGTTTCTACAGACTCGGAGCTTAGTCTCTATGCGGACATCCACCTTTCAGGGGCGTTGAGTGCGGTATTTGGTCGTGAGAATTGGGGAGCTGTGCCTGTGCGTGCTGTTGAGCAGATGTGGACGGGGAATATGGGCTTCAGCGCTGATGGATTTCCTTGGGTAGGACGGCTCCCAGCGTCACTCACGCGGAGGGGTCAAGATGCGCAGCGAGAGGGAGGCGCTGAATGGGTCTCTGCGGCGTTTTCAGGAGAAGGAATGGTGTTGGCATGGCTGTGTGGGAAGGCGCTGGGGACGATGTTGCTCTGTCATGATAATGACCTGTTGGATGGAGAGGCTGTAGACCTCTCTTGGTTTCCTGAGCAGATGCTTGTTACGGAGGAGAGGGCTAAGAAGGCGGTTTACGCTTTCTCTATTGCAAACATATCTCCTCAGTCGTAACTAGACAACTTATGGCTCTGTATATACATAACTTAGGCCGCTTTCCCCATATTCATTCTCTTATTCACCAACGCATCTACCCCAGAAAGCCATCTTTTCCAAGTCCCGCCACTACCCATGGAGAGAATCCGCTGCATTCTCGTATACGAGCGAATTTCTTCATCTTGCTCCTCCGTCCGCATAGCCTGGACACTCTCCGGACCCCAAACTTTCCACTCTCGTTTACCTCCAGTCCACGGTACTTGCCCATTACAGAACATAATCCACGCAGCAGCAAAGTCCCGCGCCATCGCTTTCTCGCCCTCATCCATCTCATTGGTAAGGTTCTGGAACAGATACAGGAGCTCATGCGCATGGTACGCGGTCCCTTCCAGCGCGTTCTTGAGTCGCGAGCGCTGGTCAAAATGGTACATAAACAATGCGCCCTTGTCCGCAAGATGCGAATTGGACAGAGTAGTGGCATAGTTGGGGATTTTGAATACCGCATCTCCGCACATATGTTCGACTCGCTCGATGAGCAGGCTATGTGGGAGGTCTGGGCTAATGCCGTACTCTGCGAGTATTTGATCTGTTTCGTCTTCTGCTCCCACGTGCCCTGCGAGAGTCTGACGGATCGAGTGGAAATTGTCGTCTAGGATGTTCAAATGGAAGATAATTCCTTCATGGTAGGTATCGCCCAGCATTAGGGCGTCAAGCCACGGTGGTGCCGTCTGGATTTCACGCGGGTCAGCGTCGTTCTTATAGAACCACCCGTCGAGACATGGATTCCCCGTCCCAGATAGCACCCCCTGGATGATGGGAGTTGCGTTTGCCAGAGTTTGCTGCGGGATCTGTCGGAGAGAGTCCAGCACATCAGACCGGGTGGAATCAATCCGGAAATACCGACAAACAGCCTCAAACAGCGCGTCATGCTGCTCCATCGTCCACGGTGGAATCGAGACAGACAGGCCAGACATACAAACCGCGCGTCGGAAACGAGGCGGACTCGCAGCAGCAAGCTGGTTACTTATCGAAATCCCGCCAGCAGACTCGCCGATCGCAGTGACGTTGTTTGGATCACCACCTAGCGCATCGATATACCGCTGCACCCATTCGAATGCAACTTGTTGGTCTGTGAAGCCGAAATTGCCGCAGCCCTGGAACCCGTCTGCTCTTAGCTCTCGCTGTATTTCTTCGCTAGCTAGGAATCCGCCGAGGCCGACGCGGTAGTTGAAGTTCACGCATATGATTGGCGTGCTCATTTTGATGCTCTGGGAGACGAGGTTCACGGCGTCGAAAATCGGAAGGTTGGCTCCTCCGTATAGCAGGGAGCCGCCATGTACGTAGACCATCACGGGATATCTTTTGTCGGGATTGTTTGGCTTTGATGGAATCACGATGTTCATGACAAGACCAGTCAACTCATCTACCTCTGGAGGATAAGAAAAGTGAGCAGCTGGCGGGACTGGAACGAGGTCGTTGGTCTCTTCATCAGGTTCTGGGTGGGGACAGCTGTTTCTAAAGATACAGTCAACTTCTGTAAATCACATGTCGGAGGAGGCCAGAGGCGTACCCTAACTTGGTTCCATCGTGCCTAGAGCCCTTCCAAACAGTCTTCAGCGTTGATCTTGTCCACCGCTTGGCCAAGTCGGCGTACGGAATTCCGCAGAACTGCTGCACTCCATTTGCATATTGCAGCCCTTGGAGCTCACCGAGCGATGGAATTTTGGTCGTACATTTCGAGACGGGAGTTTGAAATGACATATTGAAGTCTGATTGCCTGAAAACTTGTATATCTATAGGCAGTCCATGAGCTTGACATATACTCCATACAACCCTACGCCAAGATAACCGCACCGACCAAGCCACTACCAAGTCTAATCTATAGGCTAAAGTCTAAACAATATCAGTCCAACGCTACTTCCAAAATGGCAGGTCGACCCCGTTAGATCCACTGGTTTCGTTATCTCCCCCGCATTATAATCCCCGGACTTTTAATCGAGCTTCTCCCCCCCCCCCCCCCCAAGTTCTCGTTTCTGTGTATCCCAACCCCAATTAGGAATGTCGACCCCCAGTCGTGCTCGTCGCTCGCACGGCGGATGGTAACAATCCCCCTCGCATCCACTCCCTTTCTTTATGTTCCAGGCTGCAGCTGATAGCTTTGACCGTCATAGCTGGACATGCAAGGCAAAGCATCGCAAGTGTGACCGTACCCGTCCGACGTGCCAAGTCTGCACCGAGCAGGGAATACCATGCGACGGCTACGAAGTGCGTCTGCGCTGGGGATCCGGCATTGCATCGCGAGGTCATTATACCGGGGCCGAGGCACCAGTAGATACGTCGATTCCGCCGAGGGTTCCTGGACGTCGGAGAGATCGAAATCGAGCTCGGCGGCGAGAACAGGAAGGGGAAATACAGACGCAGGTGACTGAGGAATCTTCGTCTCAAGATTTTGCTCAAGAAGGTATACGTCCGTTGCACAATTTCTTCTTTCAGTATGCACATTCAAGTCGTTGACGCTTTGTCCGGTAGATTTCAAACTTGGCCCAGTACCATTCTATTTGTCGGGCCCTGGTCATGGCAAGGATGATGCGCAGCTCTTTCAAGAGTGTGAGTATAAACAATAATATAGCAAAACCGAATCGAGGCTAATGCGATAGCGACGTAGTTCTGTCATCTGGCATTAATATCCTGCATTCAACTACAGTCCACGACGAACAGACCTTGCTGAAACCACGTCTTCCCGTACTATGCCAACAATCCGAAGCGCTGTATCGAATATGCATCGCTTTGCAAGCATCACTAAACCGACAACCGGCCGCCTGTTCCCTCGAGTATCTTGACCTCGGACTGAATAAATTCCGCGCGGAGCTTTCTAAGAGCGAGGACGATCTAGAGGATGGGACCTTGACAGCGGGACTACTCTTGTGTACGATTGGAGTGGGTACCAGTTCTATTACTCCCTCTTCTAGTCCATTAACTAAATCCTGTTTTTCAGGTTATGCACGGCATTCCATGGACAATGCACCTCCGAGGGATGTACAGCATTCTTCGCATTCACGATGTTGACGGCCCACAAAAACACCAAGAACGAGATGTATTCCGCGCCCACCTCTTCGAGGTGATGGGTATCATGGACCTCCCCACATTTTCAATCGGTCGTCGGCACCCGCATCTTGGCTTCTGGAGACAGTACTGCTGCAAGGGCAACTCCCCCGCAGAGATCGAGACCGGGGTTGAGGTTGTAACTGGCCTACCGAGGTCTCTGGTGACAATCTTCGCCTTCATTGGCGAGGGTACGACAGAGACAAGTTTTTGGGATTGGCCGGGCGCAAAGGGAACCTTTATGCAGTGTCAATTGTGGGAGGCGTATCGACTGGCTGGAGTGTTGGTTGTTCGACATGGGGGACCAGGCTTCCCACGCCCTCCAGATACAGAAGCAACGAAAGACCCGGCCATGCAAAGAGGAGTCATTCTCACTCCCACAATGGTCATAGTTTCGCGGCTCTTAAGCTCGGTGGATGCCGTATGTCGCGCCTCTCTAGACCCAGAACGCTGGGACACACTCATCATCAATGCCATTGCGTATCCGGTCTGCGTCGCCGGGTTACAGAGTGATATTTTACAAAGGGATCCGACAGTGAAGGAATTCATACGAAAGACCCTGCTTTTAACCGCCGAGAACCCATATTGGAATAGACAATACCGCCTTCTCCTGGACTTGCTCGAAGAGTACTGGACATACCCAGTTGGAGCAGTTGATATTGATCAGCTTGCACGGGCAAGGGGCATAGAGTTGGGGTTATTCTAGAATCCACTGTCACTCCTTGTTCTATTTACATATCTTTGACACATAATGAACAGTGAGTTCAGTCCGTCTGCTTTCGCAGGCCTTGTCGCAGCATGAACCACAGCTTGACTCCTGCACCATCCTCAACCAACTCGACTTCTTCTACAACTTTGAATCCAAGTCGTTCGTAAAACGCGACATTATCCCCGTTTGTACACTCGAGGATGACAGGCTCATCGTTCGTATGGTCTAGCACAGAACGAAGTGCCTTCCTCCCCAGCCCACGACCTTGGAGGCAGGGGTGTACAGCGATAACCTCTAGATACCACAGGTCAGGAATGCGATATGTGTCTTGGACGTTCGTAACCACCCGTTCATGGGCATCCATCAGTTGTTTTAACCTCTAATATAGATCCTCATTGTTATTTGTGGTCTCAGTGCTCTCAGAAACTAGGTTGGCACGCGTACCTTGTCATTCTCACCCTTCTCGTGGACAGGGCTAACAATATCAAGAAACCATACCTTCCACCAAAGCAGTATCCTGCCCAGGGTCCAGCGGCAACCTCTTCGAGGAGGAAACAACAAGGCCACTGCGCCTGCATCCCGTTCGACAGTCAACCGTTCACATAACTTGCCGTCTTTATGGAACTCTCGATCTACCTCAGTGACGGTAGCAGAGACCAACACAATACCATCCGCAACAGCCCTCAGAACTCGACGATACTGCCATTTGGACGTATTTGGATCGCTGGCTGACCACGGCCCGGCGAGTGGGCGCAGCCATCTTATCAGCGGATCTTCGGCGAAAGAGGAGGTAATTGTATTTGCGACTGCGCGGATTGATTCCGGGTCTGTCTTGTTAGGTATATTGAATTAATATGCTGGTCGTATTTATAGCAGACATAGAGACCTACCGTCGTGGACTTGGAAAAGAGGCAGTTCCTGGTTTGTTACCATTATGATGAATGATGATATACTCCGTCTAGATGGTTGGCACTGTATTGGGCTGTTTAGTTCAAAATGCAGCTAGGACATGTATGTTCAGGGCAGCGTGGACGTTGAGGTTGACATGCGCAATTGTCCGACGGGACCACTACAGTGACTGCAGGTTTTCCTGGCAGGACCTGCCTTTTTGGTATTTTTCTTGAAAACAATTGCGACCGTATCTGTATGCCAACTTCGAATCGCGGTAAATGCAGCAAACGATATAGGTTCTACTCATTCTGACATGCCCGCCTGACCTTCATATTAACAGCTGTTCCTCGGCCGTCTCGATTAGGCAGGTCGACCCCTGCGCTAGTACTGACATTTTGACTCGCATCATTAACTTCACGGTGCTTATCTTGGGCCAATGTGGCGTTTCCCCGCATTTTATCAACTGTATAGACTTTGTGAGGCGCTCGTTGTGTTATCGTCAGTACGTGATTTACTATCGCGTCGGTAGTTCACAGGTCGTTAAGTACCACCGCTGCAATGGGTAGCAGTAGCAGTAGCAGTAGCACTCTTATATCGATCATCAGCTCTTCTTTTTAGCAAGAATAAAAGTCAGGATAAAGCAGCTCTTTTTTGTCAAGCATTACCTGTTTCTGTATCCTCCCCTGCTTTCAAAGAAGCTGGTCTCAATGGCACAGAATCAACACGGGATACCGTCCACCGATCACAATCAGCCACCAGGCACTTTTCTCCTTATCCAAAGTATGTAAATATTGTTTGAGCTTACTGCGACTTGTTATTAACCTCATCTACAGATGAAATTGGAGAGAGCGAGAATCATGACCGACCCCAGATTATCCTGCACCCTGTGCCGTCGAGGGACCCCAATGAGCCACTGGTCAGCCGTCCTCTTATCCAACTCAATAGATGGATACTGAAGCCAGAGACAGAACTGGAGTACAGCGCGCAAGACAGTGAACTTTACTCTTGTGCTAGCAGTAACGGTGGTGGTATTCACAGCGTAAGTCCCAGCTACTTGGACACGGAAGAAACAAATATATTGACAACATCAGCCTGTCAATCCAGGTAATCTTCTGGCAGTTAATGGCGTCAGATATGAACGTCACCTATGCCCAGCTCAACAACGCCATGTCTGTCAACTTCGTCGGTCTCTCCGTGGGCTGCATTCTCTTCATCCCCCTTGCGAAGAAGTTTGGACGCAGACCTGTATACCTCGTTTCGACGGCGATCATGATGGTGGCTTCCTTCCGGTCTGCGTGGATGAAATCTCTGCCGGAGTTGTATATTACCAATCTCTTACATGGGCTGGCCGGCGCGACCAACGAGTCAATCGTTCAGATTACGGTATGTCAGTATGCTTAGAGGCATTGTGTGCCGGACTCATGCCCATAGGTTGCCGATCTCTTCTTTGTGCATCATCGTGGAGGAATGAACGGGTTATATATGACCATGGTTATGATTGGAGTAAGTCGCAATCCTTGATTTCTTGTTCATGCACTGATTGCGGCGTACTATAGAGCTTCCTAACGCCCATGGCTGCTGGGACGCAAGCCACGCGTGAAGGATGGCGGGCATCCTATCGTGCATTAGGCATCGCAAATGCTGTTCTATTCGGTATTTTTTTATTCTTCTATGAGGAGACCAAGTATACCCCGGTAGTTATGGGCGTGAGCAGCAGTGTACAAGCTGGCGACAGTCAAAATATCTCAGTCAAGGACATCAAAACCGACCAACAGCCAGACATCGAGCGCACTACAAGCCGGCAAGAATCCGCTACCACTCTTGCGCAGCACCACGAGCTAGACTACACCATCCCACTAAAGACCTGGCGGCAGAGACTAGCACTGGTGACATACACCGCAGAGCCAATCTGGCCATACTTCCACCGTCCCTTCGTTGTCCTAACCACCTTCCCGGCAGTTCTATTCTGCGCCCTGCAATATGCGCTCGGCGTGGTATGGCTGACAATCCTTTCCAGCGTTCTGGGTCTTGTTTTCCCTCTCCCGCCGTACAACTTCACGCCAGAGCAGATTGGGTTCATGAGCGTTGGCCCGTTCGTCGGAAACCTTCTCGGCTCAGCTTACGGTGGCTTTCTGGGCGATAGGTCCATCTTGTTCTTTGCGAGGCGGAACAAGGGCTACTATGAACCGGAGATGAGGTTGTATATTCTGCATCTCCCGGCTTTGACGTTGGCTGGGGGTTTGATTATGTTCGGGACTACAATTGCCAGAGTAAGCCATCAGCCTTTTATCTTATTTTCACTCAGAAGGAGACAATCAAGTTGAACCTGCTAACCCGGTATCAGGGCCTCCACTGGATCTGGCCAAGTATCGCCGGTGCGCTTTTCGGCTTCGGACTAGGCAGTATTGGCGATGCGGCGTTAACGCTGGTGATTGATAGTTATCGCGATGTAAGTTCCTACCTTTTCAGAAGTCCATACACTAGAAGTTTCTTCTAACTAGCATATGATACCAGATAACCGGCGACGCTTTCACAGGCATAGCCTTCCTCCGCAACGCCATTAGCATCGGGATCCCGTTTGCGATTAGCCCGTGGCTAGAGCGCTCAGGCGCGCAGAATATGTTCATTGCGTGCGGGTTTATCAGCTTGGCAGTTACATTGACTATTATTCCAATGGTTCTGTATGGCAAGAAGATGCGTATGGTGACTGCGGGTCGGTACCGGGTTATGGCTGGTTTGCAAGACTAGTTAGGGTTCGTTGTGCAGGACAGACTTGGGAGTGTGGTCCAAAGGCCAGAGAGGAAATCTTCAGCTGCATCCATACGTAGCAGCCTATCTCTGATCTACATCTTATCTTCTTATCTGGTCCCGAGTTCGGCGCTGTTCGGGTGGGATATAGCCGATACCTAGGGAAGGCAAGGGACCCCGTAGTCGAAGCCCGAGCTTCAGTTCGAGCCGTTTCTCCTCGGCGTCAATGCTGAGCTCCACTTGACGGGGCGGTTAAACAGAGATCTAATCCGTTCTGCACATCCTCATATTACTACTTTGCAAAATCCACTTGCAGTTCAGCCCTGGGATGGACGCAATGGCGCTATGGAATAATATGCACACTATCGTAGCTTTAGCGCTGACTCGAGTCAGGGACGCCACGGGCTGATGGATGTCTCACTCTCACACTTGTTTGGCTATTTTTTTTAGTGTAAACGGTGTCGGCAATTTTGTAACTGGTCTGTATAAATGCTCGAAATGCTGTACCGGAAAGGAAACGAAATATGATATGATACAGAAATGATAGTGAAAGGTCAGAAAGCAGGGTAATGCTGTTCTAGCTCGATAAATAAAAAGAAAATAAAAGAAAGAAAGGCTGCGCTAGCCAGTGTGGTAAGTGGATAGAATAAAATCCAAAAGAAAAGCAGAAGCAAAGGACTTTATAGCCTCGTCGAGACACCCACTACAAACCGTCCAGGAATAGTACTCGCCAACTTCCCTTCACAAGCGCCATGAGATACCCCATCGTTCGAGGATCAAGTACTTAGCATCAAAGCCCATCGACAGTGAAATTACCAGTGTCGCGATTAGTACTCTGGACAGATGAGGCTGTCTTAGGTAGAAGCATGTAATGCTTTGTCTCATCACACCAACGGGAGTTGATACGTGTCAATTCGAGCGACACTCTGAATTTAGATGATGACCATTCTACAAGGCACAATGCACGACTTCGTCCTCAGACATAAAAACATCAGCATATCAGCCTCCTCCACTTCCACCCCCTCCTCCACCACTTCCTCCCCCTCCTCCTCCTCCACTTCCTCCTCCTCCGCCCCCGCTGCCTCCTCCGCTATCTCCGCCACCGCAGCCCCCCCCCCCCCCCCCCCC